>CM029126.1:13371526-13606526 GCA_016859345.1 Istiophorus platypterus
ATGTTTTCTTTATACACTATCGGAACTTTACTTGTTATCAGGTCATTTTTGTACATAATGAGTCTTTTTTTCTATAAACAAGTGAGATAATCTGCCAACATGATGAAAATATTTAGTTTAAGTTCCAATGCATTTCAACTTCTCAGAAGTATTTAATGTAAATAGTTTCATCTGTTATTCTAATGAAATTACCTGCCTTACTTTTTCCACATATTTTGACAAAATTATTGAGATCATTCATTTTTAAATGGGCATTTTGTGCCTTAATCTGATAGCAACAGTAGAGATACAGGGAATTTGGGAGACATAGTAGAGGAATGACATGTGGCAAACAGTGTGGTGATCTGTAGGTTCTTTGTGCAAGCACCTTATTACTACCAATTTAACAACATATCCTCATTACATTAAGAGAAAACATAATCCAGTTTCAATTTCATTTAAAGTGTTTTGCAGTTGCAGTAGTTTTTAGGAGACAGTTTATGTGAGACAGTATTAAGTTTTTAAGCAAAAGGCCCCAAAAAGCAGGTGACAGATGCTCTAGTCAGCATAGTAATTATTACAGGCGCATAGGAGGAAGTCGGCTGATGTTTTTACACAGGACCAAGTCTGCATAAGGAGGAGGTTGGGGTGAAAGGATGGTTCCAAAAAAACACTTGACTCAAATGCATGAGACAGCTGTTGCCATTCCTGTGAGTCAAAATCACTTCTTTTAATCATGACCATTCCATAAGCCTAATCAGGTATTTATTATTGTCACATGATGCTGAAGGTCCTCTAACCTTAAGGAAGCACTTATTTGAGAGGACAAATGACCTATACGGATGTGTAGGTCTGAGGACTTGTTGATTTTTAAAATTGTATTAAGAAAAAAAAGTTTTTAAGACAGAACTGACTGAAGCAGATTTCTTTTTTGCAGTGAATGACTCACCATAAGAGTCTTGAGCACAGGGGCCTTCTCAGGTCACCTCCACGTTTATCTTTGGTTTGTTGTGTTTACTCACTTTGCTGGATAAGCTAATTAGCTACCTCCAGCACCAAAAGCTTGCTGAGATGTGTATCTTTGAGGACCTCAGCCGTATGAATGGCATACTCCAACATTAAAAGTGATTTCCATTGTTAATACTATTGTCCCAGACTTGACAGCCATAGCAGTTCACCTACTTTCTACTGAAGGCAGCTTTAGCCTTTCTCTCCTCCACCAGAGTCCATTACAATTGGGTCTTATCTCCTCTAATATGCTCTGCTGTTAATGAACAATCAGTCCAGTTAATGTCCTGCCAATTAATGGCCCATCAGCCACTTCAGAGTGGTAATTAAGTACCAGTTGAGGCGTCTAATTGGCATGGTTCTGATTGGATCGAGTCACGCTTGACCCTCTGGGACTCAGGAAGTGAATTATAGCATTGTCATCGCTGTGAAGAGGACTTTTACAAAGACTGCTGACTTGCTTGTTTAAGAAATAGAGTCATCTTGTTAACCTGCATAGAAGTGTAATGAATGACAGTTTCAATTCAGTGACTCTGTCAGAGGACAAACTGTCAAATCTGCACTTAACATAAATCAGTTGGAAAAAAGTCTGTTTTTTTTCTACAGTTCCGAGATAGCTGATTGAGAGCTGTCACAATGGGGTTTTAAAGTACACAAATCAGCATTCAATCACCATAAAGAAGCATAAGGGGAAAAAAAAGTCTGATAACTGACCTATTTAATATTAGAAAATAATTGTTGACTTTGCATTGATTCCTTTTGGATGACTTGGGGGAAGCTACAACCTGGAAACACAACATTCATATATTAATACCTCATAAAGTTCTTATGGTGAACATGTTGCTAGTTTACAGATTCAGCAGACACAGATTCACTCTTGTTAAACACTGCTTTTGTTCTCAACCAACCCCTGACAGAAATTATTGGCGCAAAAATCCCTAAATGCTCCACAGTGTTCGGAAAATCAAAATAATGAGCTGAAAGAAGCTAAAATGCTCTGTAGAGCTGATGGGAACTTCAGAATCAGGCGATAATTGCCTGTCGGTTTGGCAATGCAGTTGAATCCTTTCACATTACATGTAGTCATTTAATCTATTGTTAACATATAAATATCACTTATAGTAATTTTATGAGCAGTAACAATGAAAAAGGATTAATGTAAAACGCACAATTTAAAATCACTTAATGAAGGACAGGAGTGAACAGCTTATGGCTTTCATGGTTTCAGTACAAACAAGGCTCTCAAGCAAACTTCACACATGGCTGATGGAGGCCTCCTCCACTAATTAGTTACAGCTAGCTGAGAAAAAATATCACAATGGAAAATATTTTAAGTCGAACACGAATTAAAAAACCAGCTTAAATTATGAGATAGATTCACATATGGCTGGATGCTGGCTGTGAGCTGCTGAGTTAATTAGTTTCACTGTTAAAAAGAACAGTAATAGCTAAAGGTTTAAGGCAAAGTTTAAGGCAAAGAGCAGACTCAATATAATACAAGCTAACAGCGTGAGGTGGCAGTTTTCCCTTACGTATGGCTGACTGGTTGCTTCAAGCTGTTGGATAATGAGTGAGAGAAAGGTAAAGAGAAAGGAGGAGGGAGGGAAATGAGAGAGGAAAAGGAGGGTGGGAGTAAAAGGGGAAGGAGAGAGTGGGTAGATGGGGGCGAGGTGGTTTTATAATGAGGGGACAGAGGAGACAAACACCTGAGTAGAGAATGAGAGAGAAAGGGTTGGAGGCAAATAAAGACTCATTTGACAGCTACTGTATGTACAGACGCATGCATGCACACATACAGAAAGACAGACTCACACTCTCTCTCTCACACACACACACACACACACACACACACACACACCCACACACACACAGAGTGATGCACATAGTATACTGGTTGCTCGGAGCAGCTTGGGATAATAAGAAACACAATAAGGTGGTTTTTATAATGAGAAACAACAGCTGAACCACCGATGGCAGAGATGAGAGTGTTATGCCTGTCAGCCAAAGTTACTAGTTTTCTACACGTGTGTACAGAAATATATCTTGACTTTGTGGAAGATTATTGATTCACAATGTTTGAAACAATGGAAAGTAAATAGTAATCTTGAAGCTTTTCAGTACCCAGTGTCTTTGTTTGAAATGGTTATACTTTCTGGAAATCACTATTTTGCTTCAGTCACATGTAAACTTCTTTGCTCTGCTGACAATATTTGACTGTTTGAACAGGTTGTCTTATAAAGACACAGTTCATCCTTTTAGTATTTTGATGCCTTTTCTCCTGAATATAGTGGAAGGGTAACTGAAACCAGAACTATTTTGGCAATGTCAGCCATCATGTCATCATGTCTCATATGGGCACCATTGAAAACACTATATACCTGAGAAATATTGAAGCTTATGGACTCTTTCAACAAATACAAAAAAATAACAGGAGTGAAATATAGTAATTAAATGTCAAAATATTGGTCCTAAGGAACAATCAACATAAATGTGAACTACAGATAAGTTTTTTTTTTCTGTTCAACAGATTTAATTTATGACGATGACAAAACTAAACAGATGGTATTAGAACCCTCAAACTTTAAGACTATATAAGGTTTTGGAGGGCTACAATTTATGAAATGTGATTTACGACGTTTCAAGATTCATGGTTTTGTTAATGACAAGACTATTCTTTTTCATAGGATAGAAATTTATGCTAACCTCTCAGTGTCTTCTTCAGTTCATCTCTGAACTTCTCCTTCACTGATGTGGCATTTCCGCCATTGGTTGCATCCGGATCCACCCGGTTTAAGCTGAACGGTGGATCTAACATGGTAGCCAAAAAGTACACACTCTGGTCAGCAGCTTCCTCCTTTCCACTCTCTTTTTGTCCATGTTCAATTTGTAAGGATTCCAGAGAAACTTTTCACCAAAGACTGCTGCCGGGCCTCGACTAGTGACAGGCACTGCATTGGGGTCTCCTCCATCTATAGGGGTGTATGTATTCAAGTCTACTTAATTCATGTCCTCCCACAGGCGCTTATCATCTAGGTTATCCTCCCCAAACTCACTTTCATCAGACTGCTGTTGTGGCATGTGAACTTTGAAAGCAAATTTCATATTGGCTGCTTTGTCTGTGATGATATAACTTATCTTTTGATGGATAACATATCCCTCTGTGATCTCCTCAAAGGCAGAAGCAATTCCCTTCCCACTATGTCTGTCTGTAAAACACCTACAGTCTAGCAAGTAGGATTTGAGTGCATAGGAATCCTTTGATTTTTAGCACACATGGGCAGTCACCCCAAGGAATGAGCATAGCCTGTGATCGGACCACATATCACTTGTTAATGACACAGACGGCTGGGTTACCTTGACCTTCCTTACCAATATCGAGTATCTGTCTCTCAGAAATGGTTTTTCCAGGGACTGGTGTTTACTTACTATCCACAATCCCAAGAAAATGATTCAAATGTTCCACAAGTGACGGAGGCAGACAACACTCAATTATCAAATCTTTGACAATGGCTTCACTGATGGCTTGATGCCTTGGCGAATGTAGACTGTGGACCTTCACTTTCTGGGTAAAGGATGCTATAGTTGGCTGTGTGACATCTGTCTGTTGCCTTGCCTTGTACTCCAAGAATATAAAATTCAGGGAGGAGGAATCAGTAAGATATCTTGTAATTTCAACATCAATCACATCAAAAGAGCAATCTTAAAAATCATAGTGTAAGATACACAGAAAGCAAAAGTATCAAAGCTTCATAAATCTTTTTAAAATCTGTGTTCCGTATTAGGGCACAAATATGTGGATCCACACAATACGTACACAGCAAGGACAATATGGCAACCATGTTTTCAAAAAGTTATGAGGGGATATGATTTTTATGGTATGATATGGCCAAACCAGTGATTTTTCTTAACATTACACTGAAATAATCATCTTTGAGGTGATTAAACCTCCAAAGAAAGGGGGTAGATGTCTTTTTTTCTTTTAAATATCTAACATCCGGTGGGGAAGAGACTGAGTGATTGAGCGAGTCAGAGAGACAAGCTCATGACACTCAAAACACACAAGCACTGGGGTTTGACTATGTAGAAAGTAGGCCTATATATTTGATCTGGAACTGTGTATTTCAAATCAAAGTTAGCACTGTTAAAGTTGTGTGTTGTGTGCTGATGGTCAGGCAAAGCAGCCTAAGTAATGTGTAAAAGTATCATAAACTCTCTGCTGTCACATCTCTAGGCTTGCTCTCCCCCCAAATGAGTGCGTGGTACCGCTGCATGTAAGGTATATTATACAATTTAATGACATCCCGGCAGTTTTGGACCAGAGGTAAAATACCGAGTCCTCTATGTCTGGGATCGATACAAGATCGAGTAAAAATGCGGTCAGGCCCGATACCGAGACCACCAAAAAGACCGATCTCGAGTACTACAGCGCTACGAAATGGCCTCTGAGTTTGTAATGGACCTTCATAAAAATCATCATAACTGCACTGAATGTACAAAATATCCGTGTGACATTGCAGCAGAGACGCACAGCACAGATAGATGACTTGTTTAAATAGTGCAATGAAGACATACATTACTGTAAATGTGTGTGTGTGTGTGCTAGAGACAGAATGATATAGGTATTCTGAGACAAAGACACATTCAAACAAGGTGCATGCACAAGCTAAGAGCCTTGCCATTCTGTTTATGTATGTGCATGTGAGCCTATATCCTGAATACTGAGGTGTGTGTGTGCGTGTGTGTGTGTCTGTGTGTGTGTCTGTGTGTGTGATCAGAGAGCTCTACAGCCTCCTTCTTTTTTTTTCTCCTGGATAAGCACTTTGTTGTCCTTGGGAGACTGCTGGTACCTGGCTTCTCGTGCACAGTTGCCAGGCGCTGTTCCACTGAGCCGTGCACGTGAGGTGACCTTCCTTTGCCTCTGGCTCAGTCACGCTTCTGTGCACTGAACACACACACACACACGCACATGCACACACACACACACACACACACAAATACACACTTACACGAATCCACGCAAATACCTTTGTGGCCTCAGGATAATACACCATGTCCCCTGCGATGTTTCAAACTGACAGAGATCCTGTGTTGTTCACTTTAATGAACCAATGGAAACACAAACTACCACATTTACACACGTGAACATGTACAAAACCGTTGCACATTACCCTCCCCCTACAGCGTGCACACACACACACACACACACACACACACACACACACACACACACACCAAGTAACATATACCATCCATTTCCATCTCTAGGGGCTTTAGCTAGTGCTGGTCACACAGGTGTCCAAATAAAGACAACCACCTTCCAATGGAAAATCCTAACACTCACACAGATTTTACACGAACTGTACACACAAAAACCCTCACACACACACACACACACACACACACACACACACACACACACACACACACACACACACACACACACACACACACACACACACACCTTAACTCAGTAGTAGGACTTTTTCAGACCAGCTAGATTTGTTGAAAGTACAGATCAGTACCATCTAGTCTTCTGATGAGAAAAAACTGTGTTTAACTCACAACGCAACATAATCATTTCATTCAGATCTAAGTATCTGTACAGTGTTCCGCTATGTATTTGTCAGTTAAACAAATTAGTATGGTACATACGTAGTTTAACTGACTACAGTAATACACACCAAAGACACTCTGCCAGCAAACAGCATTGGGCATATTAGCAAAGTAACACTGAGAAGTGTCATGTTATAATAGCTGTGCTATACACCTGAATGAATATGATTGGACATTGCTTTAATGAAACCTCTGCTGCCTGCCAGTTGATGCAAGGGTGACTTCAGTGCTTTGTCAGAACTAATGCTATGCTTCATTAATAAAGCTCTGACAGCAAAGTGCTCAGATAGCATGTCGTGTTAATGGTCAGCACTCAGAGACATGAAAGGCTGGCAGCCCATGTGAAACTTGCCTATGAACACTTGTCTTTGCCCTTAAGAAAACTGACTCTGGCTTTGGCAAGACAGGGGACTTCACTTGGACTTGTCTTGACTGACTTGAGACTTTAACTGAAACAGGTCTGGTATACAGAGGTAAATAGTACAGTGTAACTTTAACTGAAATTTGCTGTCCAGTTAGTTTAAGTCAACTTTTTCGGAGAATCTCACCATAGACCTTGGACTTCCTTTTCGTAACATGTCATGTTTATTTCTATAGAATATGTTCAAATTAATTTGTTGATACCAGCTCTTCCCCATAGAAACTATTCAGTTTATTTATTAATGATATGACATGGAAAATTCTTTAGGGATGTTCTTAATGAATGAATGGACATCATGCAAAAGTTGCATGATGTTCATGATTAACAATTCATTGAATATTCTGTGACAGTCTACGGTATTTTTTTTGTTTTTCTACAATAGTCTGGTTTCCAGCCAAATTTAGTGTAAATTTTAACCTAATTTCTAGGAAAGTAAAGTAAAAGTAAAAAAGGGAATCAATGCATATTTCCATCCATTCTGCAAGAGTTTGTTTGTCTAGATAAACAGTTGATGGCAGTAATTCTTAAGGGGGATGCCATTAAAACATTGAAGAAAAAGGGGGCACAGGATGACTTATTTGAAATAGGCAAATTTACAATTTTACTTAAATTTCAGGTCAACACTGACCTGAAATACCAGACTACTTTTGGTTGCCTAAAATCTAAATGCAAACAGGATGCAGGATGCAAACCCCAGGCTCTAGTGTCAAAGGTTTGTATAGCCACCACCGAACACCTCTGTACAACTTTTGTGTGATTCAAGACAACAGTTTGAACACTTCCTTTTACCAATGAAAATAAGCCAACCAGCAAATACATTTCCTTCAAAATATATCTGGCTCAACCCTCTACTAGTATATAAGCTTAATTTCTAGGAGCCACAGTTAGGCAGCGCTATAGATCGTATGGGTGCAGCTCTGTTACATCATTTTAATGATAGAAGCGATAGAAGTGTTGCAGGGTGTGAGGGTTGTTCTCTCAGCCCAGATGTTGACCTCGCTGTAAAGCCTCAGAGCTGCTGTGAACATGGGCAGAAAATTACCCTGGGTGTTACTGTGGTTATCAGGTCTGTACTGACAGATGCTCATTAGAACAAAAAAAAAAGCACATATACACTTTGCCAATAACTTGATGGTTTCTGCTCACTTGAGCGGTTCAGCCTTCTCTCTGTCTTCGAGGGTTAGATCTCTTGAAGAGGTTCAGAGGAGACTGAAGGATCACTCATGCCATTTAGAGCACACATTTTCTTTTTCAACCCTGATTTGTTAAGGATTTATACTTCCTGCAGAAAAATGTGAAAACACACAATGTATTTCAAGAAATTGTAACGTGGACAGCGTGTGGACTGTTTTGTGAAACTCTTTTGATGCATTTGATGTTTAGTTCGGTTTCATCTGAGACTGTTTTATGTCACTCATCACTAGAAATTTGCAGCCAATAATCAGGCTTGGGGTTAGGGAGAACCACTTCTTTGACCCTCGCACCCGGACCTCACAACTGTGGCTCCCGGAAGAGTTCATATGATTTTCCTCATGGTGTTTGTTTGCCATGTCGTTAATACAGTCTTCCATACTTTTGATTCAAAATTTCCACCAACACATCACCTGCTGATAGTATTGATTGTTACTGTGATTTAATTTCGATTTAAACATCCCCCCCAGGGATATTTATATTTATTTGTATATTCTTTCTTCCACAAATTGGGCTATGTTTTGTTACCATTGGTGCTGCAATGTCCCAGTTTTTCTCCATGGAGATGGAAATATAAAAGCTTAATCTTCTGTTTTCCTCTCTAACTGACCCTGCATGCTAAATTAAAGACACACTATAAGCAGTACTTTTCCAAGTGTATAAGGCAGAGGTTGCATAAGTTTTTTTCCCCCCAAAACACAATTTTAGTCAACTACTTTATCTGTTCCAAAGTGAAAACACAAACTTTGGATATACAGGGTCTTTATGGTATAGTAGCAACAGGGAGTGTAGAGGAAGACATGAACATTATTCTCCACAGACGCAGATATATTTATTCATATATTCCCCTCATCAATTTTTAATGTGATAAGAATCTTTGGCCAACATCTTATGACTGAATGTGACTAGAAATATTCTTCAGACTTTTGATCCTGTCTGTGCGTCTTCACAATACACCTGAGTTTCATTATTCTCCATTTAAAAGCTACCAGCAGGTCATAAATGTACAGCACATTAGCATACAGTAGTGCTTATGAGCAGACAGACAGGTGTTAATGATCCTCTAAGGACTCAGATATTTATTCATGGATTCACTTCCCCCTAATTCTGTTCCTATATCTGAATGCACCGTGATCGCCCACCCAATTTTCACTGTGTCTTGATGCACCCTTACTGTACATCAGGCACGTTGTGCAGACAGGAAGTGTCATATTAAATCTTCATCATCGTTTTGCAATGGAGACTTCAAGCTTTATTGATGTATTTATGTACAGAAAAAACATTGAAACCATAGTGAGTTTTGTTGAGACTGAGACATTGATAGATTCAGTTCCTCACTGATCAACTGAATATAATAATTTTTTCCGCTATGAAGGAATTTCAATTTTAATTGCTCCATTTCCAATAAGATATGACTCACAAATGATTATTCACTGTATTTTTCTCTCTTTCATTGTGCTTTTATGTTCCATTTTACATGGGAGATATTTACCTTTGGAGTAGTACGAAACTCGTAGGTTGTGATCTGTCTATAACTATTGCTGGGACTTAAAAT
Organism: Istiophorus platypterus; assembly: GCA_016859345.1. NCBI lineage: Eukaryota > Metazoa > Chordata > Actinopteri > Istiophoriformes > Istiophoridae > Istiophorus > Istiophorus platypterus. The sequence goes on from CM029126.1 coordinate 13,381,294, forward strand.
GGTATATAACTCACCAAATCTCCTGTGGCTATAGATTTTTTAAAAGAGTGGATACCAAGAGCCGATAGAATGAAACGCTTTCTTGTGTTTTTCTTTTTAGACAGCTTTTTTTTAGATATGAATTTTAATGCTTATTCATTGAGTTTAATGAAAACTATTTCTTATTTAAAAAAAAACAAAACCTTGGGGAGAGTTTTGAAATTGAGTGATTTTCCTCTTCAGGGATTCTCAAAAGTCTTTATTTTTTTCTGTTTTAAATATTTACAGGTTAACACACTTTGGTGTATCTTAGATTCAGAGGAGATAAATGGTATTAAATTATCCTCTGTGGAATCTTTGCTCACACAGGTCTTTTTCTATAGCCCCTGTTGTGCCTCAGTGTAGAAAAAGAATAACAAAAAATGTATAAATAGCATGAAAGTTTGGAATATATGGTAAATATTTCTGTAATTGACCATAAAATAAATGGACAAAAGATTTATCCATAAATTCCATTAAATTAAAATTAAAGTCCCAAATATATGCCAAGAGAGCAACAGAGATTTAACACTTATAAGTCTTTTTAATTGTGGGTTGCGTACTTTCATTGTACAGTAGGTACAGTGAGCAGACAGATGGGTGTAAATCATCCTCTGCGGCCCCCAATTTTTATTCATAGATTCAGTTTACTCTAATTTTGCCGGCTCAATGTTTTGTCTGTTGCAAGCCCCTCCCTGGCGGCAGCATAACTCATGAATATTAATTGGGTAAATCTGCATAATAAGATGCGGTGTTATCATAATAATAATAAAGGCCTACAGTATATTGTATCTTAAGAAAGAATCCTAGACCTCAGATCAAATCTTTGAGCTTTAACCTAAAAGAAAACAAAGATGACTGTATTGCCAACACCCCCTCTGTGGATGTGCTGTCGCGGGCAATGACAGGCACAGACTCAAAAAACTATTGTCTCGGTGCGCGGGACAATAAGTTTCCTCTGAGCTGAGCTTTTTTTGTATAAACATACAATATGTAGTTGATTTGAGAAGAACTGTTGCTAAATTTGAATCTGGTGTCAAAGTTTCATATTTACTGCAACACTTGAGTCCACTGACTAACATATATACAGACACTATACATGCCTACATGTGCACAAAATCCCAGTCAGACAGAGATTCACCCCTGAACTCATAAATCCAAACATGTCTGTATACACACACAACACACACACAGACATACACAAGCAGACATGCATGTCATATGCAGTGTGTATAAATTAAATATACATGCATGTACAGAGACAGATACACACGGACACATACACAATACACACGGGCAAATAATCCCCTTCACCCCCCACCCCACTGTCTCGCTCTCCCTCTCTCTCTCTCTCTCTCTCTCACACACACACACACACAAACACGCTAGCTGGCTGTGTCCTGTGGTCTGTGTATGCTGATAAGGGTTTAATCCTGATTGGAGCCTCAGTAAAAGGCTTTGTTATGAACACTAAATAGACTGGCCCTCGGCGAGCACACTGGGACACTACTGATAACATATACACATGTGCACAGACACATGCAAAATAGATATATATGAACACACGTATGCACACGTTTACATATATAACCACAACACATAGAAACTCAGGCTGAACGCATAACTGAGAAATTTAGGTACACACTTATACACAATCATGAATTTGCTGTAAATGCATGCCTGCAGACACACACACACACACACACACACACACACACACACACAAACCATAAAATCGTGTGCATGTATGTGTGTCTGTATGTAAATGTGTTTGCATGGAGTTTATCAGTGGCTTGATAAAGCTCTGGAGAGTGGTAAGTGTTGGCAGACTCCAGACTGAATATGCTGTAAATAGACTACTAATAGAGAGAGAGATTAGAGGAATGGAGGAGAGGACAGTAGAGGAGAGATATGAAAGAGATGAGGAGGAAGAAGGAGATGAGAGAGGAATAGTAATGTCAGCAGAGCCACATTTTACCTCTGCATTTGACCAAAAGTGGGTGGAACCACCGCCCCGTCTCACCTGTAGCAGTGAAGTTAAACCTACTGGAGCTTTCAGAAGTGGCAACGTTAAACCCCTTAATGCATCTTTTTGTTACTGTGTCTGTTGGTTGCCCTGCTCACAGGTCCAAGGCATTGAGCTGTCACACATCTCACATTAGTATATTTTTGTCGAAATATTTATATCCAACAGAATCTCTCCTGAAAACCTTCCTCAGAAACATACGACAAACTGAATTATATGTAGTAGCCCAAAACAATATGTGTGATAATAGATAGTGTACTATGATAAACAAATGACTGAAAAAAACCACACACACACAGATTTTTTTCTTGCTTTCACACCACTAACACTCAGGGGGCGTCACTATGGTCTAGTGGTCTGCAGCCTTTGTTGCATGTTACTAGGGGGCTGGGCTGTACCACTAAATTCCACTGTGATTCGATACAAAGTACTGTAATACCAGTGTTGCAACGATCAACAACGATTCTAAAGCTTTTAAAAGTGGAGAATATGCTATCGATGTTGGGGAGAGCAAAGTATGCTTCAGACAACGCAACCTGTAATCTTTGATAACAGCCCCCCAGCTCTTTCTCCCTGCGACACTCCCTAAATTGACTGTCCAGTTAGTTAATCAGTAGATCCAGTCCCTTCCTGAGGTCACCGTGGCTGCGGTACATCTGCTCTTGACCTTTCATCAATGACCTTTCTCTTACCCAGGGGTCATTAGATGTATCCTGGTATCATTACAAACGTCCCAAGAGGTCAAACCTGGGGCCAAGGTTGCTCCTGGAGGTCAGAGGTGAAAGGTCACTACTCTGTCATCACGAAAAAAAAGGGCGTAAAGCCTATTGTTGTCTACAAGTAGTGACAAGTAGAGATGGAGGGCCCTGGTCCCACAGGACCACATCAGTGGGATCAGGATTGTAGCTCAGCTTCTTCTCAGTTTGTTCATGTGTGACAGTTTTTTAAAATGCAGAATATATTACGCACTACAGCTGCACTATGTGTTGCCCTTGTTGTGTTAAATCCACTCGCTTAAGATGAATGTTAACCTTGTGGAGTTCAGTCAGATGTGGTTGCTTTTTCAGGCCATGCATGCAGGCTTTGCAGATTCAGTCCTCAGGTTTCTTGTTTTGCACTGGCTCTCACAAACACACATATACAGTATATACCTGTGTAAATACCCATCTTTACTGTCTGGATTACCTGCTTCCACTGCCTGATGTAATTGATGACTAATCCCGTTTCTTCTTTTTTTTTTGGCGTCCCATCCATCGAACACAAAGATTTTCAAAAATGTTGCTCAAAACTAATAATTCTGGGAATTATTAGTTTGATTTTGCATTTTTATGTTGATGGAGAAATAGAGTTTTTCAAATGTGCTGATGTTTGAGTGTCATTTAATCTGAGATGACTGATCCATGGTTCCAGCCACACATCCAAAATCTCTCTCTAGCACAGTCTGCTCTTCACGTTCACTCTATGAACAACTAAACAAAGCTTCAAAAACTGCAGAAAGCTGCTTGCTTTCAAATGGCTTATGGTTGATGGCTCAAGTTGCCTGTACCAAAAAGAAGAAGAGTAATTTTCTGCTGTTTTTAAGATTCATTGAAGACAACAAACTTTTTTGAACAACAACAACAAAAAAACTCAACTAAAACCACTTGTGTGGATGGAAAACTTTGTGGTAGTGTTTTCAAATTGTGGACATGGCCTCTATCACCTCCCTGCTTGTCACAATCCCAGCTTTGTTTGTTTCTCGTTTTGTTCTCATTCAGCTGTTCCCTCTTTTTCATTCTCACCTTCATTTCCTCATCCCCTTCTACCGCCTGTGATTCTGACCCCCCCTTCCCCTCCCATCTCACCCCTCCCTCTTTGTAACCTTGCAGGGTAAAGCTCCATTGACATCTGCTTCATAAGTATTCAGGACTCAGCGCCTTTGACATTAATCAGCCTACAGTACATTATCTCCCCACTCCTCTCCTATCCCCCTCTCCCCCCTTTTTGCTTCCTGCTCTTCCTCTCATCCCTATCACCCCTCTTTTCCCCTCTTTCCCCCAACCACTGTGTTCTTATCATGGTGTGATAACCAGAAGAGAAAAGGGCATTACTGGGTATGTATGTTGCCTACCTGAATGTCTTGCTATCAAGATACATTGTCTGTCTGTTTGCCTGGCAGTTTTAAGAATAAGGCAGAAACTAATATAGCAGTCAGAAAACAGTGAGATTAGATGAGATTAAAAACAAAAATGAAACTGTAGAGAGCAAGGAAAAGAGCAGGAGTCCACACAAGCAAATATTTATCTTTATTTTTGTTTCCATTTGACTGAACTGCGATGTCTTTGTTTGTCTTGATCTCAATTTGCCAGACATTCAGAGGGGTACAAATTAAGGGAGAAATCTGAATGAAAGAGGGGAGAAACATAGAGAATGCTGATGCTTCCACACAGGTGCACGACAAAGATTAGGAAAAATATGATATAGTCAGGTGAGTCATCCTTGACCATATTCTAACAAGTGGGCGAGTGCATGTGTGACATAAACCAAGAGAATGGTACAGGCCTGAACGCTTGACCTTTACAGAGAGGGAATACAGTGGCTCTGTTATATAGTGCGGGTCATTCTGTTGGCATGGTTTGGGTCCACTCGTCCCCTTAGTAGGAAGAGTCACCGCAAATCAATACAAAGTTCTAACGAAGCAGCACTGCAAAAGCCGAGACAGGTTCAACTTTTTTTCCCTAGAAAATCCTGAATTATTTTCACTGAGATCTCTCTTTGTGCCAATACAGTGGCCTCATTAAAATACATAAGAGGGCTGCGCAGTGCTAGTGTCACTTTGAAAACAGGCGTGCGGTGGTTTTAATCCAGTGCACAATGGCAAGTAGTTTGTGTGAGGTAGAGCACAAAGTGAAGAGCAGCAAATAGCTGACTAGGATGCTAAGAACTACATAAGGATGCAGATAATCACAACATGGTATACTTGTCCTCGCTGATATAGTAGCTGCTCGAGAAAGCCAGAAAGCTCTTTCCATTGGAAATATTGGCCTTGATCTGTGTGACGGTGAACTTGTTTCTTGTTTTAAAGACTTGTTTCACTGTTCTATATTAGCATGTAACCTAACTCAAGCATTTATTTGTAATAGTAGGGGAGACTCTCAGCAATGGAGAACAGAATTGAGAGTGAAAAGAGACAATAAACCATCCATCCTCTCACACAAGGTTTGTCTGAACTTCAATTTCCAGAGATATTTAAATGCTAGGGAAACTCTGAATGTTATACAACACGACATCAAGGGCCATTGTGTCTATAACGGCTTTTGACCCCCTCTGTTCAGCAAAATATGGCTAATACCAACATATACACATTATAGTTTGTACTATGATACTGTAGTTTGCTTTAGACTGAAGGGAGACGGTCCAGACAACAATTGTGGTGTGTACATATCATCACAAAAGTAGCTGATAGAGCAATGATCCAAGAATGACTAGATTATGGGACTAGATGAGGACAAGCTGAGGTGTATAGCTGTCACACAGCGCTCAGATCAGCTTGGAGGTGTGATGTATGCCTCTGCTTCTAGCTAACAAGGGATTAGAGAGCTCCACATAATCCTGAATGGGCGGGCTGGCTCAGGACTCTCACTGTTACTGCATTAGCATTAAGCATTAATAGTGCTCTAGCATTAGTGTTAGCAGCTAATAGTGTCCCAGAATACATTAACAGCTAATAATGCGATGCTGTAAGATTAGCATTAAGTTATAATAATGCCATAGCATGCATTATGAGGGTGTGTGTTGGTGTGTTAGGGGACAGGATGTGTGTGCCTGTGTGAGGACAATTAACAGAAGCATATGTAAGGCCTGTGACTGTTGTTTGTGTGTGTGTGTGTGTGTGTGTGTGTGTAGATACCTATGTGTTGCTGAATGTTGCAGTGGTGTGTGTGTAAAAGCATGCATTAGCAGATGATAGAAAATATACAGTGTGAGAGAGAGAGAGAGAGATAATAGAAGGTTACTGGAGACACTGAAGGAAAGAGGATGGAGGCTCTACCAGGTGAGGGGTTTAACAGAGTGTGTAGCAGCATGCATTAGTTACAGCAGGCACCAATGCAGCAATCACACACACACACACAAACACAAGGTCATCTCGCAAAGGATATGTCATTTTCTCGCATGCCACTGGAAGGTCAATTAAAAAGCAGAATAAAATCTGCAAAATTGCGGGCATTAACACAGTAGCCTCATAGAAAGACAATATTTGTCAGCACGTTCAAGAACTGTTATAAATGAACATTACAAAAAAGATTTATATGATTGTTTTGTGATCTGCCGCCACTATGATTTGGGTTAAAAGCAGGGCTTGAATCGAGCTAGTCCATACAACTTGTCAACCGACCACTTCTTAAGTCAGAATTGGTTGTAGTTTTTCAGTAACAGTGCACAGTTTCAGACAGTTCTTCCTCGAAAGCCTTTTATGAAGTTGCCCTTGTTTGTACATATGATAGGTGATGATCGACAGTGAAAAATAACTGTATGAAGGGTGAAAAAAGAAAGCTTGAGAGTGTTGGCTCACCTTTCTAAATGTCTGGGAGTGACTGCATGCAATTAGGTTAGACTGGACACACTTTGCCACTTCCACTGCTTTAGCATCTGTGTTTTGTGCCAAGGTATAGAAATACAGACCAATGGATAAAGCAGGTAAAGTCTGAGGATAATGAACTCTTGACCTGTCAATAGGGGAGAAGAGGGGCTGGAGTACAGACAATAAAAAGGAGGAGGAAGAAACAGAGAAAAGAAGAAAATAATAAGAATAAAAACTGAGAGAGAGAAATAGACCTAGAGGAGCAACACAGACAAAAATGCAGAAGAGTGGGGGGCAAACATCTCACAGAAAGAGGTATAATCATGCAGCAATTCAGTGAAGCCATTATCGGGCTGCAGGTTGTTTGGTTCTTTACAAAATAACAGCAGGGGTTTAGAGGAGCTTCTAAACCACCCACAGATATGAACCAAGAAAGATCCTGCCAGCTATATATCAGCTCGTACTATCTTTAGCTGCTATTTTTTAAGTGGCATACCACTCAATCTCAGATTTTTTTCCCAGTGATTCAGGGAAGCAGAATCAGGATTTATGAGTTTGCAGATTAAACTATATATTCCTGAGGAGGTGTTGAGCTGCTAAAGAGGTGGGCTTGATGCTAAAGCCTTATATTCATTAATGATTAAAGGAGAAACAGGCAGACAGAGACAAAGAGAAAGAGACAGCAAGAGACTGGTACATTTTTGGTATCAGATGTTCATAGATAACATATGTTAATTGCCTCTGTTAATGAAGCCATAGATTAGCGTGTTAGAAGACACAGGAAGGCTTACAGCTGAGACAAAGGGCAGTAGTGTGTTTGAGTGTGTTTCACAGTCACCTCCCAAGGTGCTTGGAATTACAGTGCTATTAGAAGTGCATGTAAGTATATGTAGGTGTGTGTGTGTGTGTGAGAGAGAGTGTGTGTTTGTGTGTGTGTGTGTGTGTGTGTGTGTGTGTGTGTGTGTGTGTATCAAGAATCCAGAGTAATTGCCCTGTCTATCCATATCTGCCCACATCACCATGTGGGACCCCGGCTGCGGTGGCTGCCACTGCTTTCGAAATGGCCGTCTAAATGGCTGGAGGGAGTTGTAAAATACCCTATTGTCTCGATGGTCACACAGCTCGGCCTTAAGGGACCCATTTACTCACTCACTCCAACAAATAGAGGCCACAGAAATTCTTTCTTTGTGCAGATTTGTTGGATTTTCAGAGAAATGCATTGTGGATAGTTGTAGTTGAAGTTTTTCGAGCGGCTTGATTAGAGTTCCCATTTTGCACAGTAGACCTTTCGTGTAATCCCCAGAAATCCTAAATGTCTTGGTCTGCTGAACAGGAAGTGTACAATTTGATTGCACATGCCTTGTTATAGGGAGATCTTGGCATTTTAAGATGGTCGCTTTCATTCACACGGCACAGTGAGGGTAAAAGTTTTCACATTTGAAGCTCATTTATCCCTAAATCTTCTCTGTTGCTAATCCAAGAAAAAATATGCTTATACATCCATCGGTAGGATGTGACATCATAAAAAATGGAATTTCCTGGCATTCTTTATAACCTATAAATGATTAGTTAAGAAAAAAACATTTTTGATGGGCTTAATATATGATAAACATACAACAACTACAAATAGTGCAGTTGCTTTCCTCAGCTACTAAAGCATTTTTAGGAACCTTAACTCACAATGAGCTAAGTTAGGGTCAATAAAGGTCAAATGTAAAGGTCTTTTCCAAAGAAATTATGAAATGAGCCCCTTTATTGTAAGAAATCTTAATGATATCTTTCATTTTTGGATGCATGATTCTCACTTTTAAAGGTAAATTTTAACATTTTGGAAAGTAGGCTTATCTACTTGCTCTCCATCATAACACTTCCATGTCTGTGCGGTAAAGCTGGAGCTGGAGCCAGGAGGAAATTAGCCTTGCTTAGCATAAACACTGGCAGCATTGGTAAACAAATAGCCTGAATCTGTTCAAAGATTAAGAAACAAAATAAAAAACAAAACAAAGAACACCACCAATGAGTGGTATGAATCTTCTTATCTATCTCTTGAAAGAAAAGCAAACAAGTGTATTTCCCAAAAGGATGAACTGTTTGTTTAAAATACTGTGAAACCTTTCTTTCTCGTTAACCGACGAAGATATAGTCAGAGTCTCTTTTCACTGTCTTTTTCTCTACCTCAGTCGTCTTTCTCATCTTCTTCCTTTATAGCTGTCTTTACATTTTGTTATTTTCTTTTTTCTCTTTCTTTCCACCAATTGGCCTGGAGACATAATAAGCCAGTATCACAAAGCACCGCCAAACACATACATACAAATACACATACACACACACACACACACACACACACACACACACACACACACACACAGACAAATGCAAAGACTTTTTATGTTTATAAGTAAATACTTGTTGTGACTCTCAGAGTATGTATGTGTGTGTCTATTACTTGCCTATGAGCATTTGTATGTATGTATTTGCCTATACTGTGGATCATTATGCATTTTGCTGAACTTCCCTGCACACACCCTCTGTCAGCAGTAATTAATCAAATCCTGTCACCAATCTGTAATAATTTACATCTCCACTACTTACTATATGTCTGTCTAGCAGTTTGAATGTTTGTGTCTGTGTGTGTGTGTGTGTGTGTGTGTGTGTTTGTGTGTATTTGTGTTTGTGGGAGTCACCTACACCATCTGGAGTATAGGAGAGTGTGCACGAGCATGTTGCAACACAGAGGGGGTCCTCTGAAAACACACAGACACATTCTAACATCCCCCTTAAGCTGCAACACACACACCCACCATCACAGATACACACTCACACACACACACGGATTTATTTGTTCATTACCAACCGTAATCACAGGCTACATCTCACACCTGTGTTCTCATCTCTGTTACATGCCTGGAGGTGTGTGTCCATGTATGTGTAACTGTATTTCAATGTAGGGAGTGCCACTGAGAAAGGAACACCTCCTTTCAAAATCACAAACACTCTCACTTTGGAGTTTCATTTTTTTTTTGTCCTTTATGCAAGAGGGACAGATATTAAAGGTAAAACAAAGGTCTCAAACCAGGGGAATCATGATTACATGGTAGGTACCTGAGACCACTAGACCATGGAGACACCTATGAAAAACCTATTTTCATGGTATTTTTATACTGATATACTAATATAGTAAGGATTTAATTTTGGCTTTCCTAGGCTGTAGAAATGTTTTGGTTTTTTTAAATCTTTTTTCTTGCTTTATGATTTTTTTCTTAAAACATGTGCTTGTATATGTGACTATTTTAAAACGCCAACTAAGATGTGAATATTAAAATTGCTACATTGCTGTGTTTAACTTTTAAAATATTTTTGTTTAGATCTTGTAAGCACACAGAGAAGGCTCGGGATTCATGTCTCCTGCTTCTGGCCTGGCTGGGTGGAAATGTAACTTTTGATTTGTTAAGTTCTAATATCTAAAATAGGGTGTTTGTCTATACCTTTCAAAACAACCAGCACTTTCCACTCTGGCGCCCTGATGGAGAGGACGTCATGGATTGTCTGTGCCTTCCAAGGGCATCCATTATTTTCTGATCTGCAGCTTCTGTCAACAAATTTTCCATTGGTTTAGACAACTAAAACTACAGTTAGGGTAAAGGGAAGACAACTAACTGTGCAAGGTTAAAAGAAACCAGTATGACTGTTGGTGGGAGTAGGGATCAGTACCGCGATCTCCTTGGTCAGAGTCAGACACACTGGGTGTCACAACTATCCATCCATTTAGATATAAAGCACACAAATAAATCTATCAGCATAAGTTAATTCAAGCCAACTTGAATCAATGTTATTTTTATAGCCCAAAATCATAACTTATAATTTTGTCTCAAAGTGCATCAAACTCTGTTCATCAAACAACACCCTCGTTCCATAGACAGTTCTAGTCCATAGACAAATCACAGTGCTCACAGTGATCTGAGGTCCTGAAAGAGATGCACTGTGCCTTTAATTTAGTGAAGTCTCAAGGCAAGAGACGTCTTAGCTTATAGAAGTAGGCAGTCTGAGGCAGCATACACACTCGAGGACAATAACCTTGATCACGGAAGCACTTCAGAACTCATCACTGCTTGAAAGTGTGATTTATGTTTGAAAGAACATTTTTCAGGAGGCACAGAAAAAACACATGAGGATGCACAAGCGCAGCCTAGAGGCAGGGGTTCCCTTGTACACTTTTCTCTGATAATACACTCAGTGATGACATTACTATAATCCAGAGACTTGTTCAGGAGTGGTTTCTAAAAGAAAAGGGCTGCAGCTGGGATGTTTCTTCTTGAAATCAATACAGCATGGGAAATAACCTCCCAAGACTAGAGGCCAGGCACATGCAGGAGGCCAGACAAGTAGACATCCACATTCACAGTATAAATATGGTCAGAGAGGACATAGAAAGACTAGATTGTGCATTGATAGAGTTTTTAAAGGACGCATATATATTAAATGACTCTTGGTAGCTTTTTACTCATTTAAATGAATAAGAAACATAAAGTAACATATGGAGTCAGTTCTTATACACTGCTGTGTGTTTATGCGAATGTGTGAGCGTGCATTGTTCCTCCACACATATACACACACACACACAGTTTGAGTGTGTTTTTGTGTGTGGATCTGTACATATGCTCATGTGTGAATGTGCCATTTTCCACACTATTGTTTACATGTTAATCCCACCATTCCTATTCACCAGTCCTCCTTTTAGCTCCACATGGGCTGAGAGTGTGTGCTTGTGTGTGGTTCAGAGCAGACAGTCTATGTATATCTTGCCTTTGTGCTCGACCCCCTGTAGTCTGTCAATTAAATCAGTGATCCTTCTGAAGCAGTCCACTCATTTAAATACAGTGAAACCGATGTTAAAGGAATCATAAACCAGCGAGTCCTTCATATGTTTTTCAATAGTGTTAAGCATCAAAAGGCAATATATCATATTCTAAATCACTGATGTGTTTTTTTTAAACAAAGTTTCCTTCCTATGACTTCCAATTTGTCTAGTTAATTTATTATCAGTGCAAGTGGTGTAAAGATAGAGCTTTGCAAGCCTTATAATACAGTTTTTCTGCCAGCATTGTCATATCTGGCACTGTGTAAATGTTACTGATTACTTTAAACAAAACGGTTTGTTTTTTATTTGCACAATGGTTTGAATGTTGGTTTCTCTTTTACTGTGATTTTAATTTGCGGATTGTTTATTTTTTCAAAACATCTGAAAAAAAAAACCTTTGGTCACAGTACTTTAGGTGATATGACAAAACTGCTATGACCACAAGTCTTTCTTAATTTGAATACTAATTTACTTTTACTTATTTTCTTATAACATTTGTGACATATACGACACATTTCATGGCCAAAGTGAAATTCCAAATCAAAACACATTTTAGAACGAATGACAGTTTTCTTGCCTAATAGCCAAATGCAAAATGTAGAAAGCAGAATGCATCAGATGTTACAAGCTAACCCAAAGACTTTAAGTTTTGAAAATGGTTAAACATAAATACACATGAAAATTTTGAAATATACAATGCAAAAAGTATTTGCAGATTATGTATGACCTGATTGACAAGTTAGGGGCAAAATAATACCATATGTCATCTAGCCATTGCATATCCCACTAATAAAAGATTATTTATCTCAACAAGCCCTCAGTTAGCCCTAAGTTCACTCACTCATGGACTGCAGGTGGACAGTGTTTTCCCAGTCATCATGCATATATGGACAGTACTTGTCTTAATGTATACATGACGCACATGAATTGAGGTTTCTTGTGGCGTCAGCATCTTGGGTAATCTTGTCCTTATATTCAAATTGAGTTCAAATAAATTTCACGGGTACACTGCAGTGAGTGAAAAGGACGGCCAAAGCAACAAACCAAGCCAGAAGTGGAGACAAAGCAAGCAGGACAAGATGTGGGATTCCATGCTCGGTGGAAGCAGAAAAATCAGATTTAAGTGGCCTTGGTTTTGGTCAAATCACTACATGTAATTTAACAACCTGTAACATACAAAATGTTTTGTGTTTTATGTCCTTCAAAAATTATTGAAAAATGTGGCTCCATGTAAGTGACTGGTGAAATTTAGGGATCTGTGAGATGCTCTAAGATGGACCTGCCATCTGGACTGGAGAGAGTAAGGCTGATATAAAAAGATAGAATAAAAAATATCCCCTGCTTTTTCATCCGGTTTAGAGCTGTAACTCAGTGTAGGTCCATGCCTGAAGATGACTGACTAAATTTTTCTTTCTCCCCATCAACTTAACGTCAGCACAATGAAACTTTTATGGAGCTGACAAAGAAAGTCTGACTGTGTTGTGCATAAACTGTTGAACTTTTTTTCACTGTAACCATAACCTTTCCCTAATCTTACCTGAGTGTTTTAGATGCCTAACCCTAAACAAACCTTAACCAGAGCCTTTTTTCATAAACACAGTGTTTATCTAACCATAACCACAACATTGCTAGGTGCAGCCATTGTAGAAAGTGGTAAATTTGAAAACTTGAGAACAACCCCCCCCCCCAAAAAAAAAAAAAAAAAAAAAACAAGACCCAACAACATGTTATTGAATTTGAACTGAGGTTTGCAGAATCCCTGATAATGACATGTTGGTCTGGTGATGGAGCCGGTGCTTAATTATACATGTATCTTTCCATGTACAAAGCATTTTTATTATTGCAGTGAGCAATAATAAAAATCAAGATAAACAACTATTCCCAACAATTTCAAGCATCTCAGCCAGATATTAGCTAAAGGATTTCACCCCCAATTTCTAGATTTTTATAATGAATCAGGCTTAAAAATGAAGACTTTAAGCACTGTAATGAAAATACTATTTCAACTTTTCTCTGTCACGAGTTGACATTTGCCTCTCATCATTACTCGATATCATACAAATAAAAAGACCGAAATATTTGTATTTCAAGGATCTGTTAATTGAAAAGCTCCCACATCCTAATCGTACTCTTAATTAGAGCGTTAATGAAGGCAGGTGCACTGGAAAGGTCATCTAATTACTGTATATTAGACAAGGATAGAATCGGTAGATGAAAATTCCCTATGTTGCCTGATACAGTCTTCTAATCAGAGTGATCCAAATGGAAGCCATTTCTAGCAAAATTCAAAGTCAGAATTATTTCCAAATGTTCTATTCTTTGCTAATATTCTCTTCTCTAGAAGTTACATGTGCAACAAGAAACGAGCAATGAACTAGTCAAAAATTATACTGAAGGTGTTCAGTACTCTGAACTACAAATATGTATTGTCCATGATATTCAATCTGTTGAAGTTTTGCTGAAAGTAAATGTAAGAGAGTGGGCATTCACACTTCAAGTGTCTGAAAAACAGTTTTTTTTTTTCATTTACAATGTCTGTTGCAACAGTAGCTTATTGTTTGACTTTCTGTTAAATAGATAACAACTCTTCCAAAACACTAATCCACATAATTTTTTTTGCATTTCATCAAAGCTTGCTAACATATTAACTGATTCAGTGCCAAATGTGCCATGTAGCTGCTGTCTTTTCTTGGGGCATTTATTGAGATCAAAAACTTAATGTAAATAAGAACCAGTTTTTAAGTCCGTCAGTAACAACAAATATTATTGTTAATTCGTGACATCAATTTTTTCTGTTGTATTGTTTCAGTACTATAAAATTAAGTGTACAGAGTGTAAAAATGAACGTGATATAGATAAAGGAGAAGAATATGTTTTACAGCTGCTTAGAAAGGAGAGGGGAGAGAAAAATCAAAGAGTATTAGCATAGCTGCTCTTTGTCTCCAGTCTGTCTCTTTACCCTCTGTTTCTAATGAGTAACCAATGGTCTGTCAGAGAGAGATAAGGTGTGTGTGTGTGTGTGTGTGTGTGTGTGTGTGTGTTTGTGTGTGTGTGTGTCTAGTCCCGGTGTTAGCCTGTCTCTCCCGGTGGACTTAAGTGTGACAGTTAGATGGATGTTCCCCTCAAAAACCAGCTGATTACTGCACATGCAGTCAAAACATATGACGACTGAGCAGAGCTAAAGGACCATGTGTCAAAACATGTGGTGTAGATTCACTGTTGTGGTTTTTTTTTCCTGTGTAAACAGAAATACGCAATAGATGACAATGTAAAGCTGTCTGCTTTGAACCTGGCATGGTCTGCAAATCAAATCCATAGAGCAGGAACATTTTTATTCTGCAAAGCAGGAGATGTTCAACCGGGGAGCTGTAGTTTTGGACCATATCAGCACACTGTTCCTCCCCACAAAAGCGTCTGGAAATCCTGACTCAACCTCATAGTTGAATACCTTAACCTTTCTGGACTGTTTAAGCAGTCAAGAAATAAAGATCAATTAAGAGTACAAAAGGAAACAAAGTACAGGGTTAAGTGTACATTTGTCACACAAAGGGAAAAGACTGCTGCAATGTGCCTTGCAAAAGCTGGTTTTGGCTGAAGTTGTTACTGAAAGTGTCGGACTTTCGGTAGTGGTTTGGGAGTTTGTCTTTTAAAATCTATGACTGAACTAAGAATACAGCTGAAAATAAACACTTGATCTAAAGTCAACAAGCTTTTACGAGGGAACATATTGGTTTCAAGGAAAAGTTGTAAGTGATGAACTGCCCCTTGTAGCTAAATTTACTGATTATTGTGACTGGACAATATATCATAATAACCAAAAGTGCTTCTCCACACTAGTAAGGATTTCTCCCTCTACATATGGTGTCTCCATCTGGAGACTGTGCTGTGACAGCTAGTTATGTAGCTCTGATATCTAACCGCATTTTTTTTTTTTTTTTATCATGCATGACATGATTTGAGTGCATCTGCAACCTACTGTAGACTGGTCCAACATGTTAGATATCATCACAATGATTACAATCATCCTATTTCACAATATGAATTTTACCTCATATTGCATGTGTTAATATCAAGTATTGTTCCCCTCAGTTGGTGGTTTAAGTATAAATATCTATAGACATAGTGTAAAGACATTATAGATTTGTTGTACATCTACTTCAAATGATTCATTTTATATCTTATATAACCTGAATTTAATAAATTACTTTTAAATGAGCATTGAAAGAAGAAAAACAGCGCTTAAAAATTTGTCTTTCTAAATTTCATCCCTCTGGCTGCTATCTACTGGAGAGGAATATTTCTTCTTAGATCTTCATAGCAGAAACCAAATGCATCATAGATGACCTTTATGAGTTGAACTCTGATTTGATCTGAAGATTTTGGTAATAGTTGGAGTCCCATTTGCTCTCTCTCCCCAGCTATGGACACAGATTTATTCATAGGAAGGCCACTGTATAATTCTATAAATTTGTCCTTGCTTTCATGAAAAACTGTCAAAGGAAAGTTCGGACACATTGTCAGCTTCCAAAACACTATCTCTTTTCTCATGATGACATAATTAGTAAAGGTCTTGGCTCCCATCTTTGAGCTTTGGAGGAAAATTTGCTAAGTTATCAGATATGTGTTGCACCAAGATTGTACAAGTGATATGTGCAAATTTATTTCTTTTTAAAGTAGCCTTGTGCTCTGTGTGAAGATGAAATTCAGGCAAAAGTCTACAGTGGTTCAGATTAATAGCCATGTGAAGCAGAGCAGGCGGCACGGCTCATAGCCAACTGCTCCTTCTGCTCATATGGACAGGGCCAGCAGCCAATTAAAGCCCTTGTTCAGGTCTTCGGCCAATTAGAGCCATCGGTCAGGGCACTGGGTAAATATGCAGTATTGGTCAAAGCTTTCAGCCAAAAGTTTCGAATGCAGGATTTAACCTGGTTTGTCTGCTTATTATTCTTTATGATTCATATCAGTGAATCATGGCTTTTTACCTCCTGATTTGAACACAAAATATTTTTTTCTATTTACTATCAAATTTAACATAAGCACTGGGAAAACATCTTTCACCCTCTCACACCAACAAGTGAATGTTAAGACACGATGTCATTACTACAAACAACAAAGAGGGTAATTACAAGCTATAAATTAGCTGTATCTCATAGGGCCCCACATGTACCGAGTTTACAGTGTCTGTTAGTATCTGGACATGATGGTCATGTTGAGCTGCCCCTGTTGGCTCATCCTGCCTGGTCCTGTTGTGGACGGGCTCAGGTCAAGGCTTTTAGCCAAGAGAGGAGAGAGGAACCATCAGTCAGCAGCTTGAGCCAATGAGACCCTCTGCTCTGAGGTCTCAGCCAGACAGAGAGGTCAAGCCAGGGTCAGGTGGTCAACACTGGGGTCAAATCCCTCAGTGACCAGCAGTAATAAATGCCACACACACACCCACACACACACACTAATGACTGGCAACCTTGTCCAACAGTGACCAGTGACTATGACAAATTCTCTCTGCTTCACAGACCTAAATTTATCATATGATCTGCACTGATCTGAATGGGCAGCTAGAAAAAGACCTCCAAACACTTTGATAATGGACTCAGCACTGGGATCTTTGTAAGCATATGAACGCCTCAATTTGAGATCTCTATCTGATTACTTGCATGAACTAAGTACATGCTCATGGAAATCAAAACAAGCTAAAAAAAAAAGATAAATAATAATGTACCATAAACACGAAAGGAAAGAGTTGGTTTTGATGCTAATCTTTTTTTCTCCCTCATTCGAGTGGCCTCTCTCAATAACACATCGCGGATTCAAGCGGCATAAAAGAGCAATCACAGAACAATTTAACCTCTCCTGCTCCTGTGTTCATACTCTGAGCGTGTGTGACGCCACAGCAGAAAAGGCAGTAACTGCCAATTCACACAAGCTCCCACTCGACGAATTCCTCACAAATGATAACTTTCAGGCCCCCTAGCGATAAAGTAATTTCTCCATCTCTCCTGTCGGGGGCTTGGGGGACAGCAGAGGCCTGTGATAATCTCATAAACAGAAGCTGTGTAGATATGGGCCATCTATTATGACCGGGAACAGTAGTGTAGATAGCAGCATTTATTATCTGAGACAGCAGACAATACATTCTCATTCTGTGATACTACTGCTGACAGACACAGAGTGATCCATCTTCACCGACTGAGCGAAGTGAGAGGAGGGAAGAGAGAGGAAGCGACAGATGGGGAGTGAGAGAGGTACCGGGAGAGGGAGAGGGGAAGGACAGCAAAGAGATGGGGGGGTAGTTAGTCTGTGGAGAGACATGTGAAGAGAGGGCGAGTAAGTAGAGAATTATATCTGCTCTATTCTGCATTAGCTGTGCGTCTGTCTGTTCTGGTTAGAAACCATCAGACAGACTGCATGCACACACATACACACTTGAAGGGGCTTTTCCAGTGCTTGATGTAGCTGAAAGTGGATCAGTTTTCTGTGGCCTGAGGCTAAAGCTATATAAATAAGTAGGTAGTTACAGTGGTTTTATAGCCAGGCTGTTATTTTACTGCTAATACTAATAATTCAGTGTAAACCAACTGCCCACCCAGCTCCTGTCTGGTATTCACTCCTACTGTTTTCTTCGACTGCAGCAGCTGCATTTGAAGTGGTACTCATGAAGCAGTGTAGAAAACATGCACATTATTACCGCATTGTGAATGCATTGTAAAATCTCTTATGGAGTAATCAGAGTGGGTTACGACAAACAGAACTTGGAAGATCTTCAGGTTTCATGTGTATAATAATTCATGTGAAAACTTTTGTGGGAAATGACATGATACTAAACTTAATGTCATTTCCTTATATTCCCAGGATGAATACACAACACTTCACTTTTAAAGGAAAGATGGAATAGAATAGGAGGAATTTTAGCACCATAGCATATAGGTAGATGTAAATTAACCTGCTAGTATATCACAATAATCCTTAAATGAAGTGGTAATTCTCTAGTCAAATAGCCAGATAACGTCTGGTGAAGTAGGAAATGTATTGAAAAGTGATTTTTTTCTAACGCAGTTGAACTTTTTTTACCTTGAGAGTTGGTGACCTTGGGCAAATAAGCTCATACAATTTTTTTCCCCATGAGTTAGATGGGAAGATTATAATCACTATTTATATCTATATACCAGCTCCTATACAGTTCACTAAGTAACATGTTATAACTTATTTATTTATTCTGTACACAAACAGATATGTAAAAGTCACAGTAATTCTCCAGGAAGTCACTGCCCCCTGCTATTGTTTACCAAGAAACAACAGCACATACCTCCACCAAAAAATTGTTGTTGTTTTTTTTTTACAATATCATAAAACATCTTAACATAAACATTATTTATGTTTATGTTAAGATTAAACAAATACAACATGCTAATAAGGGAGATTTAGAGGATGGATTTTTTTTTCTAACCAGGCTAGTTTTCACCCCTTACTTCCAGTCTTTATGCTAAGCTTAGCTAACCATCGCCTGGCACAGGCTCGGAACTATCTGAAAGAAAGTGAAAAAATATATACATTATATGAAGCAGTTTGTGGTGCAATGTTTACCCTCACACTCACGGCAACTAGCAAAGAATAGACTTTAATTTATCTCTGCAGGTTTTCTGGCATCTGTTCACTGTGATGTGATGGGGGACATGGATGTCTTGGAAGCCAACCTACTGCCTCTTCAGAGAGAGAGAGCAGAAAGAAAGATAGAAGCAAACAAACCAACAAGCATAAAAAAGGTAATAAAAGAGAAGTTGGCAAATAGATAATAAGGAGTGAGACAAAGAGGGGGTGATGGAACGAGTCCAGGTGATATTTTTATTTGTTTCTCAGATTCTTCCATTAACTCAGAGGTTTGAACACAGAGACAGTGGACTGAAAAAGAACAGGTATAAACAGAGAAAGCTGTGGCTTATTATCAGTGTGTAATGACAGATGAGAAGAGAAGCAATTAGAATGAGCCATATGGATGATCATATGGTCATTGTATAATTAGCACTATTTTAAAATAGAAAACAGGCTTGCATAAAACAGGACAAGAGAAAGTGCTAGTTGATTTACAAATAACTTTTATAAGACAGTACTTTGAATCAGTTAAACACAATGCATTTGAAACGTTCTCCCACATCAGTACCTGGTCCTGATAATCACTCAGTTATTGCTCATAAAGATCTTCTGGAATAAATAAATGAATTGAAAAAAATAAAGAGATGTAGTTAAGGGAAAGACATTCAGGTGGTATTACAGTGACCATATATATATAGATATATATAGAATGAGTACTCCAACCCATCAGATATCTTCAATATTTACATTACATTTTGACTGACCTCATAGATCAGGCACTGCTTCATCTTCATCTGCATCTACTAAGTCACTTTAAGAGAATGAATTTCTTAAGTATGCAAACATTTTCTGGCAAATAATGCAAGATGATGATTCATTGTGCATTTTCCATTACCAACAACTGCGTAGTTATTTTTTTGTGTAGTAAAAACCCCAGAGACTGAGAGTTGTTTTTTTTTTTGAATAGGCAGCAGTAAAATGTAATTAACACATTTTATATCATGAGTTATAGATTTTGCAACAATCCCAGTTATGAACCCCACTCTTTGGAATATATAGATTATCCTTTCTTTTTTAAGGGAAAAACATCAGGTGGTATTACAGTAATATAGAGGAGATAATGCTCTCTTCAGTTTGAAATGTTAAAGGCTAACGAATTAAACAATTTGGTAATTGTCACTGGCCAACCAATGCACCGAACACTGAACTGTCAATTATGATACATCATACAAGTGTGAGCAACAACTACAACAACAACAATGGCTCTCATAAGAGCCTCTCTGTGAGAAATTATATTGTTGATAACATGATATTTGCAGATATTTTGCAGTTAAAACAATAGCAAGACATGAAATGACACAAAAAAGTAAAACATAGAAATGATGTCAGAACTTTAGACATATAGGATTCCCCATTCAAAGAGATTAGTCTTTTTTTATTGTCACAACGCAGCTTTAGTGAATCAGCGTCTCTAAAAGACACTCAACTGCCCAATAGATAATAGATTTAGATATAGATAAACCATCAGAGAATGTAATTTATCCAAAGCGTGTCACTGAGGCATCAAGGCTGATATCAGGGCAGAGACAAAACGCCTTTCAGTGATAGTAACATCATTTTTACCACTGACCTCCTGTACAGGATAGTTTCTATGTTTCACCGCGTGAACGTAAACAGCAACAGTGTTGCTCCTTTGCTCAGTGGAGCTCCTGCATCTTTGCCATCTATAAAAGGTCACCGCCACACAAAACGGACGACAGTGGCGACATTTTCACGCCGCACTCTCCAAACACTGGAGGGAGACCCTGGAGACAAACCTGACTGCCTGCGTCCCAGAATTAGAAACAGTCAAGTCCTCGGTCAACACCTACGTTTACAGTTCACCCTCTCATACCCTTTCCCACCTCATTTATATAAATGTGTTTTTCCTTTTACATTTCTTAACTGTCAATTCTTTTCGCATTATTCGTGATATGGTAAATACAGTAGTTTAAACAAAAGTTTTTGTGTCATGAATCCTGAATCAAATCCACAGTCAAGGTAAATCTGGCGACACAGAGTGCTTTGGTGCCTTAGAGGACTTATGCACAAGCCATTATGACTTTATCATATCGCAAAGGTAACATGAAAATAGAAAGCAAATGGGCAAAGACCTAACACTCATTTAAAAAAACACTTCATATGAGAATAAAAAATATGGTCATATAACGGGGTCATTCAAAGTTCCTTTCATTTCTTCATTACAGGAGTGTTTTTGTAAACTCTTTGGCCTCTGGGGGCAAATAAAGTTGATTTAGCAATATTGACAAAACATAAGAACATTTGAACAGTAGTGTGTTAGAGCAGTAATGTGTTGTCCTGCTGATAGACCATCAGGCAGCTACTGATGCTACAGTACTGCCTCAGGGGTACATACATACAGACTATGAGTGTATTGTTTTTAAGGTGGAATTTATGTCGCGCGTGCGCTCTTCCTGGTGGTCATGCGTGCTTGTAATCATGTGAGCATGTTTATCTTTGTGTGGACATGTGTGTATGAATGACTGTGTTTTTCCGAGAGAAAGATTGCTTGTATGTGAGATGAAAAAAGAAAATCTAAGAAGCAATAGTGGTGTGGATGGAATAAAGAAGGAAACCTCTGATATTACAGGAAATAATCAGAGATAAAGAGAAGGAGCGAGGGGAGTAAGAGTAACAGCACTGATCCTTTGTGTCCGCTGAGGAGTTTTCAGTACAATATTGCCTGCTTCTATTGCATCTAATCCATTTTACTAAATGGACCTAGAGCAGTGAAGAGTTTATGGTTTAAAGTAGAGGAGGTTAAACAACATGTTAACAAATGGCAGGAGTCTTGATTTTCAGTGGTGCTTTGCAATATTAGTTAAACCTGTGAATTTTGGGGGGAAGAAAAATAAGCTCTGAACAAATCCCTTGCATATTGTCAGCTCTTATGTTGATTTTGCAATTTTGTTGGCAAACAGTTACCAATTTACACATCAAGCCGAGGACATTAGCATCTATTTGAAATTGTGTTTCGACTGAAATTTGAATTTTTTCTCAACCTACTCCTGAGCAAAATATCGGGCTCTTTACCTGCAAAATACTCCACTATGTTCAACAGGTAGTCGCTAACTCTTGTCTGCCTGTAGTTTTGTACTGGGTAGGTAGGGGATAGTAGGTTTCCCCCCAATAAACACAGCTGTTTGTTGCAGCTAAAAATGAAGCTATGAGAGCAGTGCAACTAAATCAAAGCAATAAAAAAAAACTTCAGGCTGTAAAACCAAAACAATGAGCTGAAAGAAGAGTTCAGAGAAACTGAGGAGAACTGCAGAGACAAATGATAATTCTCTGTGAGTTCATCAGTTTGAGCCATATAAATAGTAATTTGATCCGAAGTCAATATCAACTAGAATTACCACCTTGCAGTTGTATGCACCCGCCAGCCAGTGAAGTTTCAGTTTACATCCATGTCTGTTCAGACTGGTCAGAAGTCTTTGAAGGAATAGGCATAAAAATATTGATTATAGAAGCTTTAACTTCTCAATGTGACTCATTTGAACTGTAGTTTTAGTCATGATTAATCTTGAGCTACTCACAGATCTGCCCTGATCCAACATGAATTGCCGGCTCGAGCCAAAACTCATTCATGCTTTGTGATCATGTGATCCTGTCCCGTAGCAACCGAACCTAAAAACATCAACCTGATGCTGTAGTGTCTGCCTTTGTACTGTAAACGAACACAGGGTAAATAAGTAATGTCTGTTTCAAAGCCAAAGCTGGCATTTGCATGTACTGCTGAGACACTGCCTGTGTGTATATGTGTAGTGTAAAAGTGACTTCCAAATATTTGAATATTTGTCTGATATGCTTGATCTTGTCATTTGTGAGGTATATGCAGTCGGAATGGACAGAAAACAACAAGACAAGGTTGTATTTGCATTCTGCCTAGTGTCAGCCAGGTTCAGCTTTTTATCTGTTCGCCTCTCTCCTTCTGTCTGTGCTCACATATACAGTAAATTAGTAAAGCTGAATTCCCAATAATGCTTTTGTCATTTAAATGTTTTTCCATTTCTGTTGTCAGACAACGGAACAAGTATGAAACAGTGACTGAAACACGGCCCATTAAGACCATATCTTAATCAGCAGTCACTTTCAAGCTATTTTCTGCTGCTGTTAAAAAGAACAGCTATGCTGTGATTTCAACTATATTGTAAAATGGTCTCTCAGAGAGGAAGTTAGAAGCTCATTCATGCCTGTGTCAGCTGCTATGCGGTCAATTGCATAGAGAAGTAATGTCCAACCCTGTGCTCGTAGTTAAATTTTGTCCAAAAAGTGGCTAGATTGGTCACTGGGTGCTTCTGTGAAGAAAAGTTGCAAAAGGGGTGTGAAAAGTTGGTAAATGTAACAACAAAGGTGCTAAATTGGCAGCACTGGCTGTAAATGCCCAGCTGATTACACAATAGAAATGTTTCGCACCAAGTCATATTAAAGAGCAACAACAAATGGTATAACATCAGAGCACAGGCAGAATATTAATTGAATTCTAAAAAATTGAAAACTTGTGAAAACTCTCTGATTAGACTGATTGTTTCTGACCCTTCTCAACCGTTTGCCCTCCTAAATCATGGCTGAAGCTTAAGAGTTTGAGGATAGAGACATAACATGTCTCTATTTCACTGACAGTATCTCAGTTTATCGTTTTTTCCGACTTTATTGTCCATCTCTCTTTTCTATGCTCCAAAGTCACTGAACAAATGGCCCAATCTGTAAAACAAATGAAAATGTTACCTGGAACCTATTCATAAATCTTTTACTTAACTCATCGCTCTGTCTCTCATCCCTCCTTTCATTTTCCCTCCCTTCCCACCTACCTTTTCCCTCTCTGTGTTTCCAAAATATGTCTCTCTTTATCACATGTGACATCGCAGGATAGGCCTGTCTGAGGCAGGTAATGATTTTTTTTTGTTCTTATTTCTGTGTTGAGAGGGATTAGAGTAGTGCTGGTTATCGAGCCATTTATTACCCTGCCAGCTCGCCACTCAGCTGTCTGGGTAAATGCAATCTCTCCTGATTCACACAATTATCCCAAGATAGAAAGAAAGAGAAATATCTCTCGCAATAGCATTGTGGGTCAGAGAGAGTTTAGAGAAATACACAGAATGAGGAAAAAGACTGCTTTGCGGCTTTTACAACCAGGCCAGTAGTTTGCGAGTGCACAAAGGTTGTTAGACTGAATAGTGTGAATATGTCTGGTGTTGATCTCTTTCAACAGAAATAGATGTCAAAAGCATTAATCTACACTCTACTTTACAGACAGTACAATCTCCTGTTTTGAAGTCATTACGAACCTTATACAACTGCATTGTACTTTCTTAACTGGAGCTCATCAATCCTACATTTCCTTTAGACCCATTTAACTAATGAAGCACTACATTGATTTTCTAGATCAGGCTGTTAAGACGAACTCTGAGGGGAAAAAAAAACAAAACAAAACACATGTGTGTCCCACTGTGAGTAATGTAGTGTGCTCTCTGAGTCATCCATTGACAGCAATTACAATTTATACCATTTGATGGATAAGAATATTAATTTGTGTGAAAAATGATCAGACAGCCTCCCTATGGTAGGGAGCAAATTTGCCTCTTGGCGTTTTGGATAAATACATACAGTTAATCCTACTTATTGGCAGAAATAGAATATAACATTCAGTTATGTTTTAATTAGTGTATAATCACCTGCAACTAAGAATCATATTTTTGTTTGAATGAGCCCTTTATATCTACAAAGGGAGCGGGTCCTCTTCTATGGAGGCCACCATGTTGTGCCTCCATTTTTCTACATTAGCCCCCAGAATGGATAAACCAAATAGTGGTGCTATAGAGGTTTTTTGTGTTTTTACGTTACCTGAGGGCCACGGTAATTCCCCTTACATGCTTGGATAGGGAGTGGTGACTGGAGGGGTATTCAGTTGGTTGCAATCAGCAGCCTCACTACTAGATGCCACCAAATCCTGCACACTGGTCCTTTAAGATATTATAAATTGGATCACAGTTACAATTCACTTGCCACATAATCTTTATTACACCATTCAATTTACAGTATTTATAGGTACTTCATATAGAAACGTCTTCATCATTGGTGAAGATGTCATGACACACTGAAAAGCTCTGTAGCAACAGCAAATGGACCTTGAGTGGAAATGTTTTGTTAACTGCTGTTTCCAAGGTCAATTATCAAGTGTTAATACTCAACATTTAGGCCAATGTGGACAAAAAGTCTTAAAATCGGTAAGAGTGATGGAAGGTTAGATCAACTACACTTTCAAGACAACTGAGCAATCTTCATCTGCTGATGAAGGCAGTGTGATATAATCAAAAGCACCAGAATAAGTGCGTGATTCCTGATATTTAACCTAGAGTTCAGCTACAGTAGATCGGATTTTTTAAAATCTTTTTGAAAGTGTAAATGGGACAACTTAGAGATAAAATATTAAAATTTGATTTTCCTGATGTAAAGGCATTTGATGTATTTATTTTGCCTCTCCTCTCCTCTCCTCTGTTTTGGGACACTCTATCCTGTGCTAATGTACACTGCATTCTGTTTCACCAGTACAGTGGGAGTCATCAAAAACTGCAAAGAAACAGGCCACATTTCTCCCCTAGCCCAGCACTTCTGTATGTGTCTGCAAATGTGCATGTGTGTGTGTATGTGTGAGCATGATGCTTTGTGTGCGTGTGTGTGTGTGTGTGTGTGTGTGTGTGTGTGTGTGTGTGTGTGTGTGTGTGCTTGCCTGATGAGAAGAGCTGTTCAGCAATATTTAGCATTACTGCGACAGAACAGCTTTAGGACAGAACAGAACAAGGCTCACCTTCAGAAAAGACGAAATGAGAGGCAAAGAGAGAGGCAGAGAGAGGGATAGACACAGAAATATGTTTTGACTTTTGATGCTTCTTGATGAAACATTTTGATTTAAGTGAGAGGAAAAATCTTAATGCCAAACACTAAAACCCTCTGCATTTTCTCACATGTGTACTCATCCCTGAGAGAAAAAAAAAGAGAGGTGAATATGAAATTGTTGTGACCTTCTGTGCTGAAACAACAAAAGCATCAGTAAAATTAATAATAACAGCAATAATTTAATAAATTTGAACCTCAGTTTCTGTATAATGTATTTTTCCAATGTGTGATAGTGAAAATGTTTTAATCCTGCAGTCATTAGTGAATGAGTCAATGCATGTAAATACGATTACACATGACTCTAACACGCTGTGTGTGTGTTGGTTACGGTCAGTGGACTATTAGACATTTTCACATGTGTGAATGCATGTGTTCATATTGGGGTATAAGACAAGAGGCCCTGCAGCAGTTGTATGCCTGTCACATGCACAATGCACCATGTACACACAGACATCCACCGACACCCACGAGCACACAATGTGCACAGACCAGCTGGGCAGCAGCTCCGTGTTTGGGCGGCCTTCAATGGACACTGCATCAATTAAACCAAACAGGATAGCTATCACAGCTAACCTCAGAGCAACATCTGAGACGAGGCTCAAAGGGCTGTAGAGCATCTGTAGAGCATACAGCATCCTCTTCTACACTTAGACCCTTGATTCAGATACGGAAATACTCCCTGGTAAAAAACACCTTTGATAGTGAAAAATACTGAAAAACCCTCATGAAGAGCAACACACAAGGGATCTCTTTCCATGTGTAAAGCTGCATACCTCCACTTCCGAACTTTAGTTAGAGAAAACATCCTTCAAGATGTTGTATATTTTCTCTTGCAGTTTTTGTTTACTAAATCATGCTTAAACTTTCTTCACGTTCTGTGAAACATTCGGAATTGTTGCAGGGAGGTCTCATGTCGTCCATTCAATTCACCACAGCTTTATTTACGCCTGCAAAGGCAATTATATTCAGCAGCTCACTGTTCTGTTTTTTTTTTAACAGCTTCATTCTCTCAATCTTTCAGGTTTTGCTGTATTAAACAAACATGAATCTTACGCTATGTCTATAGATTAAATAGACAAAACCTTGCAAACAGTATTAAGTGCTGAATTTTATGTCTTTCACTGACATTTTGTTCTTCAGTCTCTGCCAACTTTGTTGTAGAGAAGCTTTAAGAGTTCAGTTTGATGATGGTTGACAAAGTAGAAGGGACTTGTTTCAAGTCAACAATATTAGGAGTAAAAGGAAAATAAAATAAAAATATAAAAAACTGCTCACCTAAAAACTACTACAGTTGCAGCTGACATACTGCAAAAGCAACATGTATATATGTGATGATTTTACAGATATGTTTCCTATCTTATTTGGCTCTAACAATGATTGACCGGCCAGATCAAATAACACTGGTGGCAAATCTGTATTTGTATTACCATTATTTTTGGTGTGCTCACAAGGCCTGCTGACAAAACAAAAATCACTCGTTTCTCCCAAAGACAAAGTGTGGTGCTGTTAGCGAAGTGTGAGGATGACACCAAAGAGAGAGAACATCCAGAGCTTTCCACTTCTGGCTGCAGTTCACACTCATGTGCACTGCAGTGAAATATTGTCCCTTCCATCCCCAGAAGTTAGTCTCACCTCCCCAATCTGATACAGAAACCATAAGTGATTTGCTGTCACTTTTAGCACTTAGTCTTTGTTGTTAGAATATACAGCAGGTCTATTTTGAAATTGCCTGTTAAATATTGCATGTTAGTGATGAAAAAAAATATTTGATGTCCTTAGTCAAAATCAGATGAGAGGTTCGTCAAAGACTATGTATGAAAAATACATATGGACGTGTGTCTCTCTCTTATCTACATGTGTGTACGTGTAGGCCTTTTGTGTGTCTTCTGAGACCTGTTTGTGTGTCAGTAATGTTTATACAAGTGTGCATGATTATTTCTGTAACAGTTATGTTGTGTGTGTGTGTATGTGTGTCCACATGGCCTCTAAAGATGATGAAATGTGTTGTACGTTATTTTAGTCGACTGACAGTCGTTAGTTGTAGTAGAGCTGGTTGTGTATTGAGTGTGTGTGTGTGTGTGTGTGTGTGTGTGTTTAATTGGACCTCCCTGAGCCAGTCTCCAGGTGATGGAACTCATCTGCTCTTCCCTTGATTAAGGACAACAGATGGACTGGTAGCAAAACACACACATGCACAAGTGCATGCACGTGCGTACGCATTCTCTCTCTCTCTCTCTCTCTCACACACACACACACACACACACACACACACACACACACACACACACACACACACACACACACACAATTCTTCATCAAACACACTGAACTCACACATATTGTATAAATCACAAGTCCTGTTATCAATATTAAACACAGTACATCTGACTCTTCTGGCCCATAGATATCCATGTATCATGCTCAAATGACCCAACTGCCTCATTTTGTTTGTTTTCTTCTCATTATCGCTCTTCTCATCATTATGTTGAACTACGAAAGAAAAGTCAGCATCAACCACATCCTTCTGCAAATCGCAGAGATGTTGAGTTCATTTATTCAGCCAGCAAGGCTAAAGATTAAAAAAAAAATAATCCCAGTCAAAAAATAAGTGACTGAAAAATAACATTGTGACCAGCATAGAAATTGCCTTTGCTTCTGCCAAATGAGTCATGTTTGACGATGACAGTAACTTTATAAATATTCTAAATACCTAATTTGTTAGTAAATTTCCCCAGAAAAAGTCATGCACAAGTACACACAAACACACACCGAAAATCTTTGAATAAAATGTCTTTGAAGCACATAACCTTAACCGTACCATTAACATAATAGCGCAAATTTTTATAGACAGAAAAAAAAATGAAAAAAAGATGAAAGAGAAACCAAACAAATCTTTCTTCTCTGTGTGCTTGATGTATAATATTGACACACTGCATGAACCTATTGTCCAAAACTTGAAACTCTGCAGTGAACAAATGGATAGATAAATATTACAAATACAGTAAATGCACATATCTAAATGATAAAACATTATAAAATATCTAAAAACGATTACATAACAATGCATGTTAATATCTAATGAGATTTAAAAATGAAATTAATACATTTGAAGATATTTATGATGCAGCCATTTTTTACATAGTCCCTCATTTTCTTAAAAGTAATTGGACAGTTGACTGGCAATAAGTTTAATTCTCAGCCGTGGCCTGCTCCCTCATTATTTCTTAACAAATAAATCAGATTAAATGTCTGGAGTTGTTTCTAAGTGTTGAATTTGCATTAAGTAGCTGTTCATGGGGACTTTTAATATGTGGTCCAAAGAGGTGTTGATGCAAATGGTGCATCATTAGGCTGAAAAAATAATCCTATCAGTCAGATGGAGGAAACTTTAGTGGACAAATCAATAATTTGGCTCATTCTGAAGAAGAGGGAATGCGCTGGCCAGTTCAGTGATATCAAAAGGCCTGGAAGACCAAGGATGATTACTAAAGTGGATGATCTCAGATTTCTTTCCTCGGTGCAGAAAAAACCCTTCACAACATCTAGCCAGGTCAAGAAAACTCTCCAGGAGGTTAGTGTATCATTGTCAAAGTTTACACTTAGGAGACACTTTCATGATTGTAAATACAGACCGCAAGAGAAGAGTATGGAGAAGGAAAGGAACAGTTAATGATCCAAAGCCACCACATCATCTGTCAAACATGGTGGGGGCAGTGTTATGGCATCAGCATGTATGGCTGCCAATGGAACTGGGTCAGTGGAATTGATAGGATGGGGCATCACAGAGCTTCTCAAGGCAAATAAATGAAATATTCTTCAATGACCAAGTCACTCACCTGAACTCAGCCCAAATGAGCAGGCTTTTATCCTCCCGGAGACAAGACTGAGGGCAGAAAGACCCACAAATAAGCAGTTACTGAAGGCAGCTGCAGTAAAGGCCTGGCAAAGTATCTCAAGGGGGGAAACTCAGCAATTGGTGATATCCATGGGTTCAGACTTCTGGTAGCTATTGAATGAAAAGGATTTTCATCCAAGTATTAAAAATAATCCTTATTTTTTATAATCATGTTGGTTTGTCCAATTACTTTTGTGCCTCTAAAATCAGAGACTACGTATAAAAATGTAATTTCTAAATGGTTAATGCAGTATTCATGTCAAACCCCTTGAATGAAAGCTGAACATCTTCAATCACAATCTCGATGGCTTTGTTTTAAATCCGTCCTGCTGGTGTACAGAGGCAAAATTATAAAAATCGTGTTACTGTCCAATTATTTTTGTTTCTAACTTTATATAATTTATTTAATCAAGCATAATTTCCCTATATTTTCTAATTTTTCTAAGATTCTGAATCATTACCTGAGTCAAGTTTGTGGGTATCAGCTTAACAGTTGAGTGAGACCATGTTTCTGCAGCTGCAGACTCTATTAGCTCCAATAACCTCCAATGCCTGAGTTCACATGAGAAACTCCCCATTACTGTGAGCACTTGATCTTTAGGTAGTGTCTCTATAGATCTGAGTCATCCACTGAGCTTCCTTTAACCTTTAACAGATGTTCGGCAACTTTTCGAATGGCCCACAAACCTGAGTCAATGAGTCCTACACTACACCTGCCTCATTAAAGCACAGCGATACTTTTTAATCAGGTAAGAACACAAACCCAGTAAGGTGTACTTTAACACCCGGGGCCTTGTTATTAAAACATATCTATATCTAAACTGAAAAAGTGCTGCCCCACCAAACGATGAAGCACTTAAAACCTGTCGGTGTTCCTTTTTTTATTGGTCCCATTTTGTAGTTTAGTTAGAATATCAAGACGGCCCAAAAAAATATTTACTGGAACACTTTAGTCAAACTTGTTGTCCTGCCCTCTAAATTGTGACATGTGAAATTCCATCGGGAAAGGGAATCTCAGAGGGACAGGACGAAAACAGGGGGAGTCTGACTAGAGAAAGTCAACAGATGATTGATTATCTCTCAGATGATCTTAAGTTGTTGTTATATTATGGACACAGAGCAAAGACAATCGTCGATCTTGCGGTAAAACTTGTGAGTGAACCTGATGTGACCCCGCAGCAGATATTACTCTATTCCATATTAATCCGACAGTCGCTGTAAAACACTCCATTTGGTCTACACCCATCTGCCTTCGGGGCCACATTAATGATTATTAAGAGGCTCTCAGCGTGCTAGTTAATATCCCCCCATGAAATCCATGTCTTCGCGCAAAAAGCTAAAATAGAATATGCTGAGCAGGTGATAAAAGGAAAAGGAAAACAAAAAAAATATACATATATATGTATATATATATATATATATATATATATATATATATATATATATAGAGAGAGAGAAAGAGAAAGAGAGAGAGAGAGAGAGAGAGAGTCCCAAAAACCTTGCACAACGGGACAATATTTAAAATTCGTGTTACACGCTGCGAAAGCTGAATCCAATCGATGAGTGCTTAAAAAAACCATAACAATAATTTCCATTCTTATCTCCCCAAAACATGAAAACATGGCGCCTGGCCTCACACACAGAAACGAACACACACACACAGACACACACACGCACGCGCGCGCGCGCGCTCAAAAGATGAAGAGAAGGGAGGAAGGATGGAGAAGGAGAATGAAAGACAGAGAAAGAAAGAAAAAGAGGAGGGGGGTGATAACAGCTTCAATAAATCATCCGGGCCAGTCGCTGCTCCCCGGGGATGTGGGATGGATTAAATTAAGCACTCCCTCTACCCGTGTGTCTATCTACCCCTCCATCCTCTCTCTCTCTCTCTCTCTCTCTCTCTCTCTCTCTCTCTCTCTCTCTCTGCGCCGTATAAATGCCAACAGCTGATCGCGAGACGGCACACTCACTGGAACACCTCGCGCAAGCCGCAGAAAGAGAGAAACCGAGGGGGAGAGAGAGAGAGAGAGAGAGAGAGAGAGAGAGACACTGGGGGACAGTGGGGGACTCTGTTGATCCGCTCGGCCGCAGGGAGTCTTATTGTGCGGTTTTGATTTTTCTTTTTTTTTCCTTCTCCACCGACCCGAGACGCCGCTGCTGACGGGAATAAAGGACTACTTCTGCGGCAAAGAAGGGACGACGAGGTGTCCGACGTTTATTCTGAAAAGCTTCCAAAATCGTCCTTCCACCCCCCCCTTCTTATTTTCTTCGCCTCCCTCCCTCCCTCCTCCTCCTCCTCCTCCTCTTCCTCTTCTTTAAAGAGGCCCCGAGAGCCGCGGCGCGCGCTGCAGGGTATCTCCCATCGTCTATAAATTTTCTTTTTTCTTTTTCTTTTTCTTTTCTTTATTGCCCCCCCCCCCCCCCACTGATCACCAGCCTCTCTGCCCCTCGGTCTGCCCGCCTGCCCGCGAGCCCACGGAGCGCGAGGCGAGCCCCCCCCCCCCCGGAGGGAGCTGTCCGGTGCTGAAGTTGCATTTCTCTTCTCTGCACGAGGAACTAAGCGGCGGACGGACGGACGTCGGTCGGAGAGACGCAAGAAGAGAAGACTTCAGATAATAAGCAGCGGCCGATCGGAGAAACCCTCCACCGGAGCAGTTCCTCCGAAATCCGAAGAGACGATCCTGCTCCGGTTCGCCCGTCTCGGTGGCGTGTAACGGGCGAATCACCACGCTGGCCAGGCCGTCGGCGCTCGGCTGTTTGTGAGCGAGTGCGTGTGTGTGAGCGTGTGTGTGTGTGTGAGAGAGAGAGAGAGAGTGTGTGTGTGTGTGTCGGTGTCGGTGTCGCACCACCATGCCAAGGTCTTTCCTGGTGAAAAAGGTCAAACTGGATGATTTCTCCACCGGGGCGGATCTGGAGAACGCCTACCGGCACAGGACAGACCTCAGCCTGCGGCTCCATGACAAAGGTAGGTCGGGCTGCCTGCACAGCGAGCACTAACAGGTGTCTCAGAGACAAGTGGGTCTCTAGGAGGAAGAGGAGGAGGAGGAGGAGGAGGAGGAGGAGGAGGAGGACAGACCGGGAGCCCCGCAATGATGTTTTCCAAAAAAAAAAAACCCATAACGGCTATATGCGTGTGTGAGTGTGACCTGGAGGTGGATCTAACCTGTTGTGTCGTCGGAGGAATCCCTCACTGTGACTGCCGTTTAATATCGACCCCACTGGTTGACACACCAGTGCAGACCTCCGACACTCAACGCAAGACGACTCCTAATGTGGCAACAATATTCAATGTTAAAATAAGCGGAGCCATCTGGGGTTTTATCTCCATGTTCTTATAAATGTCCTGTAATATTTCTATATACAATATGCAGCCGTTTTTCCATGTGAAACTTATGAGAGGGTCGTTTGGTGCCTGTAGGGTGACGTGGGTGTGCTCAAGGCTGATAAGCAGCCTATAATCACTGACAACAGAACAATAGCAGACAGCGCAGAGTTATCACACAGTTATGCCACTTTTTTTTTTTTCTCATGGGTAATAAAAGCTTAAAAGCCACGTACTAAGCGGTGCATTGCAAAATAAGCAAGTCTGCAGGACTTCAAAGAGTTATTAGTGCAGACTGTGAGAGCTGCACTTCAGAGCACAGGATGAGAGGGACACGGTGAAAGACGGAAGAACTGCCAATCCCGATAACCAAGACTCCCTTCTCAATGACTGCTGCCACACCACATGATCCAATCCTTTATTTACCGGGTGCGGGCCAGAAACGCCAGAGCAGGCTTGATCTTAAGCTGCTGGCTGTTGTAGGAGTTGAACTACCACAGAAGTGAAAAGGTCACTTGAGAAATCAACTAAATCTAGCGCGTCCCATGTTTCATTGATTTTGGCTCATCGTCAGCAGGGACCCCCCCTTCCCACACAAGCTAAGTAAGGTTAACAGAGGTAAAGATGGGAAAGAGGTCATTAATATATGGTCTACTTTCACTTGTTGTTTGTTTTTTTTTTTTTAATTGCAGAGGGCAAAGCTCAGCATGTTCAGTGTTTCACAGACCTGGTCTCATGTGGACATACTTCTGCAAGCTCAGTGTAATGCTGATGATGTCTGAGATGATGCAAGGAACCTACACTCCTGTATCCTCTGGACTGGGAGTGGACGTCTTATACAGAGAATCATCTGACAAAACATAGTCTCACGCTGATTTATATTGTTTAAAAGTGGTATAATACACAACTGAAAAATTTGTCCAATGGAAAATCGTTTTCCTGATCTGTCTTCTTGGTTGCATATTTTTGCATGATGATTTTCCTCAAAATGCTCACAACAGCACCCACAAGCCTACATCATCATTATTATTATCACACAAAGACAAGAGACAAAAAGAGTTCACATGTCTGACCACTCTAATCTCACTTTTACCGTCAGCGATGAACTGTTGAATAAACGGTCAAATACTGTTGAACTGTTGAATATACAGCTGGTCGGCAGACTCTTAAAATTAGGAACATTTCTATCCAAGGGAAACAGTTTATTTCAGACTGTCTTGGTATTAGTGTTAAATATAAATAGTATTTTATTCAACATTATTTTTAAGCATAATAAGGCAGGCCCTTATTGCAGTTATCCTAAAGCCACTGTATTATTGATTGTTTTGCGCTGCCTTCTGCTTTTCCAAAGCAGTGAACTTCCCCACATCCTGCAAATGTGTGTGTCGCATCTTACCCCAAAAAAACAGAGAAACAGCTTCCACCCCAGTGTCCCTGACATGCTGATGCCCATCAACATGTGTAGTCACTATCTGCATTTCTCTGCTTGTAAAGCCAAAAAGCTGTCAGTGGTTTATTTATAATTTGGAGGTTAATAAGCCCTGCTTGGCTTGACACCTGATCTGTAGCCTCAGCTGCACCATCCGGCGCTGCCTGCACCGGACACCTTTTTTCTTCATCCCAAACATTTGATGGCAACAGCTTAATGCAGCTTCTACACACAATACGTAACCCAGGCTCTATTCACAACAGGAACAACTTTTCTGCTTGAACGAAACTGGCCTTTGGAATAATTTATGTCGCACCCGTGTTCCGTGTGTTGTGTGTGATGGGACCGTGTTTTCAGATGGGACTCCTTATCAGACATGAAGTCGCTGGTAGGCCTATACGCACGCAGACAGACACGTAGGGTCATATCCAGCTTATTGCTTCTGCAGCTTACTCAAAAATCCCCAGAGAGACTGAATGGATAATAATAACAGGGATTTCTTAAATACTAAAGGAAGCAGGTCCAGACTACATTATGATGGGGATGCACACAATAAATCTCACATCTGATCTGTCAATCTCACAATGTCACAGACAAATATGTGGCAAAAATTTGTCAAGTCCAATGGTCACAAGTTTTTTAATCTTGAACATATGAAGTTGACATTTACTTAAAAATAGCCAGAGAAAGAAATGATCTTAATCTTGCTGATTTGTGTTTTGTTTTGTGTGTATCTGTGGACAGTATCTTTTTTATGGTTGTTAATAAGTTAAATGATGAGTAGGCCCTTGGTATGTCATAGCTGTATATGAATTATATGTTTTATAAAGAGAAAGCTGTTAGAAAATGGCCTATGTTGTTACTGTTATGTACAGTGTCATACTGTAGGACGGTTTGTGGAGGCCTTTGTTCAGGAACAGTTAGGTCTGTATTTAAGCTGTTAACCTATTAACTTTGTTTTGTGTGTCC
Source organism: Istiophorus platypterus (assembly GCA_016859345.1). Taxonomy (NCBI): domain Eukaryota; kingdom Metazoa; phylum Chordata; class Actinopteri; order Istiophoriformes; family Istiophoridae; genus Istiophorus; species Istiophorus platypterus. The sequence continues at coordinate 13,416,913 of CM029126.1, forward strand.
TTCAAATCATCAAACCAAACCTCTGCTGTCACATTATGAATAGAGTCAAAGAAAGTCAGCCACAAGAACTGCTTGATGCATTTATACATGTGTGTTTAACGAAATATGTTGTGTGACTAGTTGCGTTTTGTTCCTCTGTAAACATCAATTAAGCAGAAAACAACATATCTGTAGACTCACGCTCAAAAATCCCATTTGTGGCTGACTATCAACTAGTTCTAAAGGTATGTGTGTGCTTCCACATAAGATAATCAGAATCTAGGCCTATTTATGTGGTATATATACAATAATTGTGCAATTCTTCAGCCATCTATGTAGACACATTCGTGTATTTATGATGTCCATGAAAAAACTCACATCAAAATGGAGAGAGATAGCATTTTTCAGATGTGCATGTATCAAGAGAAAGTGGAGGCATCATCCAAACTGCTCATATACATCCATATTGATTTAGAATGAGTTCCAGTATCTGTGTTTTGCCCAAGAGGCTCACTGTGTAACTCTAAAATGCCCTGATCTGGAAGAAACCCCAGTACCGTCGATTGCACTGACTGCGGCTGCACAGCAGCCTTACTGTGCCATCAACCTGCACTGCAATGGATCTGTCTGTGGTGCTGATGCTCACCTTCATATGCTTTTTTAACTTTAGGGTCAGCCTGTGTGCAGTTATCTTTCACAGAGGACCTGTTTTAACTGCAACATTTGAGAGGTGAAGGGAATTTTATTGCTGAATTATCACCGGACCAACACTGCGGCCTTTTTTCTCACTAGCAACAGGTGTGCGGGAGAGAGGCAGACGTCCCGTCCTACAATACACCAATTCAATTTTTCACATGTATACAGTTGTTTAAAGTAGTTACTGCTGCAGTACTGATGGTGAATTAACAACCTCCCTTTGATGCTCATGCAGGGTGAATGCAGGAAATGGGACTTGGCCTTGGCCATAGTTGCGGTATTATTACTACAAGGCAGATACAGACTGAGGGACTGCGACTATTGGTGCATCATGTATATTTTTACACCTGACAGGTGGCGGTGCTTTTTATCAGTACATTGAGAGTGAGGGGAGGACTATAACACTTTGTGCCTAGGGCAAACAGTAAAATGCCTTTTATTTGATCTTGTGGTTTAGATGTCCTGGAATTACATGTAAAATTGCTGACCTAGGATCAGATCTTACTGGAACCTTCTGTTTCACCTACTGTGTTGCCATCTTTGGTTTTCTGCTCTTTCAGTTTGGAGGAAAAAAAGCATCAGTTTTCCCAACACATACCCTAGAGCACCACCTGTCATGTCAACATTTGTGTCGACCCATAGCACTTAGTGAACGGTGTAATGATGATTCCACATATATCATACTATTTTACATGTAACATATTACATACAGCAACACGTTTGAAACAAGTTTTTGGTTGAATGAACCAGAAATTTGCTATACTCATGTCAGTCCATCTCTATGTTTTGTATTATAATAGATGCACTAAAGCGGGACGCAGAAGCATGAAAAAAACCCCCAACCAAACAGCTTTAAAATGCCGACTGTATGTAACTAATGATGTAATGCTCACTGATTTAGCACTTATTTAATTCCACTACTATAGGATGTGTAATGCTGGTCAGTACAATGAATCTCTGCTATTATTGTGTCCGTAAAGAAAGATACAGCTGAGAAAGAAGGATTATCTGATTTTATTCTGTTCCTTCTGTTCAGCTGGCTACAGCAGTCTAATGGTGTGAATCCAAACTTTTCCCTCTCTTGTCCACTCGTTGGATAGATATGGTTCAGGCTTCTTCTCCATGTCCATTGAATTTTTTTACCAGTATATGAAGGGTCACTGGTTTGGTAGGTGGAAGTTCTTTGCCCCTGTGCCCCTCCGTGCCTCTTAGGACTCGTCAAATCATGTTGTGGCTGCACCAGGGACAAATACTATAGTCTGAATACTGTATCTCCAGGGTTCAATGTAAACCCATTTTTTTATTATACCTTCCATCAGATTTTTCTGTACCCTAATACTGTTTTCTTTTTCCATATCAGCTGGTTACATCAGTGACTACATCAGTCCTGTTGTGTACGATGGTGAGAGCGACAGTGGGATCAAGGTGCCCTCTCCTGATCCCCTCTACGATGGCATCCACAGTGACTACGGGGCCCCTGACTCTGAGTCGCCTGACAGCCCTGGCTCAGAAATCACTGACGGCTACATCAACGGGGATGCTGCGGTGAGTGAGGGTTACACGGTCGATGCCTTCTTCATCACCGATGGCCGCTCAAGGAGGAAAGCCCTCGGCAGCCCCAGGAGCATTCAGAGGCACACCTGCAACGAATGCGGCAAAACCTACGCCACATCTTCCAACCTGAGCCGGCACAAACAGACACATCGCTCGCTGGACAGCAAGCTGGCAAAGAAATGTCCCACCTGTGGGAAGGTGTACGTGTCCATGCCCGCGATGGCCATGCACCTGCTCACTCACGACCTCAAGCACAAGTGCGATGTGTGCGGGAAAGCGTTCAGTCGACCTTGGCTTTTACAGGGCCACATGCGCTCTCACACGGGCGAGAAGCCATTTGGGTGTGCCCACTGCGGGAAGGCCTTCGCAGACCGCTCGAACCTGCGCGCTCACATGCAGACCCATTCAGCCTTCAAGCACTTCAAGTGTAAACGCTGCAACAAGACCTTCGCGCTCAAGAGTTACCTGAACAAGCACTATGAGTCTGCCTGCTTCAAAGGCCCCTTCTCTCCTCTCGGCCCCATAGATGCATGACCCCCTTGCATAGATAAAACAACAGACAAAACTGCAGACACAAACAATCTATTTTTGGTCAGAATATGACCTTGCTTTCCCTCCTCCCTCTCACTCGCTCCCCACATTGCTTTCCCTTGGAGCCTATTCATGACGATGAAGATGATGAAGATAGCACAATTTTTCTCCTTGAGATTTGCCCACTTAAGGATTTAACTGATCTACGCATGCACTTCCTCAAAAACTCTTCACCTCCTCTTCTCTGTCTGTTCTGGATAGAGACAAAAATACTAACTCAGCTTCCCTCTGGCATCTAGATACAGTACGAAACCATATATATAGGGACATTGATAATGATGAGGATGACGACAGTGACATTAGTAAGCCTATAGCTACTGAGTTCCTCCCTGCACTGAAACGCAGTGAAAGAGTTTTTCCTTCTCATTTTGTTCTTTGGGGGAATAATAGTAATAATAATAGTAATAATAATGATAATAATAATGTTTTGCTGCACCAAGTGACCATATTCTCTCCACTACTGAGGTAAAAACAGTATTTATTTATCTATTTATTTACTTTTTTATTTATTTACATTTTCTTTTTTATTTATTGTAAGTTTATACTTGATTTGATAACAATGAAGTGATGACATTATTTATTTGTTGCACTTTAATTTCTGTATATGTATGTAGGATATTTGCCAACCTCTTTTTATCACTACAGGCCAAAGCATATGTTACTTTTTTGAGTACAATTTTTTCCTATTATGTTGTTTACTTTTTTTTTTTATTAACGTTATTGCATGCAAAAAAAAAGAAAAAAAAAGAAAAAATTAATCTATGCCAACATCATAAAAAGCTTATGATTTTTTGCCAAAATCCAATAGATAGAACCTGAGGGCAATATTTTTCTCTTGGAGCCTCCGTAGGACTCTTTAAAAGCAATAATCAACTAATGCATGGTATTTTATGATGAAGTTATGAAGTATTACCTACTACTGTATAGCAGTTTAAAAATCAGGTATGTTTTACTTCACCTATAGTCAAGAACAGAAAAATACTAATATTAAAGACATCAGGGAACATGCCAATGTAGTGTTAGAGTAACGAAAAGAAAAGTCCTGTCTTTCCTCTCTTGTTTATGCACTGCCTGCCTCTTAGTGAGTAGAACTAATGTAGGATGTAGGCTAGAGAGCCTGGGATCAGCTGCCTGCTCGGAGCGAGGCCTATTGTAGGATAACTATAACCCCGACAGACCTGCGTGAGGCCGACTCTAGCATAAAGTAAGCTGAGAGGCCTAACTTTGGATCAGTATTTCACTCAGATTGGATCATTGCCAATTCATGAGAGTTCAGTGGGTTTTTTAGAGGTTCTGGGATGGCATTTAAATATTGAGTAAACGTCTTTCCTGTTTTATGAAGCCAAATAACGTAACAGGTCTTTAACAACCTTGTAATAACGCTAAGCAGCAACCAAACATGAAGTTAATCTAGAAATCCGACTGGAGAATTGTGTAGTGAGATGTGCGCCAACCTAAAATGATCTGTAAAAATTGATCGTATTTGAGAAAAATCTCAATATAAATTCAATGGAAAACCAAGGCAAAGTTTGGTGCATTGCTGAAGTTGTACTGAGGTCATCTCTAAAAGAAATGAATTATTCAGCTACCAGTGCACTTCCGAACCATACAGTGAGCATTCTTAAACCACAGAAGAAGCATGCACTTACTCTGGACGGTCTGATTACAGCTTAACTGTTACAGTCCCATACTGTAGTTACATACAACAGAGTCCTGATTATTCTGCGTAGGCCCCATTCATTCCTACTGGGCCGACCATGGGCTAACTCTACGAGTGATATACCTACAGACAGGCTAACTCTAATAATCACGGACCCATAGATGGTTTAACCTTCGATCTAGCTGGCCAATACCAGTGTTGCTGAACCCAGCTCTCTGCAGCTCGGAAACCTTTTCTACAGATTCATGGAGCTTCCTGAGAGACAGACTGAGGACACACAGATCAGCACAAAAATTAAGTGCTTTTTTATGTCTATATGCCATACTGTATGTCCATAATAAAGCCTTGCACAGACACATTCACACATGTGCACAGGTGCATGGATGCATGCACGCACATGTGATAACACAGTGCCTGCTAATGAGGTCTTGTCGGTGACACAATCTGTGCTTTCGGTCAAGCTTCCGACAATTGAAAAGAAAAATGGGTTTAATTTTCGGATTTGGATCTCTGACAAAGAAATTTTAATAACTGCATCAGATTACTCAGATTACTGTGGTTGACCGATACCCAAACAGAAAGACTGCCCTGTTACATTGACCCGGTACCTAATGACACATCTGAGAGATAGAGCCATAGGACCTGTACTCAACATCTGACAATGTTCTAAAGTCAAATGTCCGCATTAGTGTCTTTGTGCATAATAGGAAAATACAAACTTTACATCTTTTACAAAGGAGATTTTGGGAAAACTATCTCACAAGTCAGTTATAAGGAGTCAGTTTCTGTTGTGGCTAGAGGAATTAGTATGTGAGTTGGCAAACTGCAGGTCTTATCTCTCTCTCCCTAATGTGTGAACTGGATTTGAGCTGCAATTACTTGAATTGTATCAGAAAATTAATGGAGCTCCAACTTGTTAGGGCTTACATTTTAGTTTTTGTCTTTTTATCTGTGATTTTATAAGCCTTGGCCAAAATAATCAAAACAGCTATATATATACCAAGTAGGTAATATTCAATTGGATGCTGAGTATCACAAGCACATAGTATGATGGAGAGAACAAATATGCAAAGAAAACAAAAGCATTCCCTGCACATTTTTTTTTAACACATGATGGAGACATGATCCCTGGTAGAGATATAAATAACAACATGCTATTATTTTACCAATGACTCTGCAATCTTATTTCTCACTTCTGTCTGAATGAGAAAGAAAACTCTAAAAAGACTATTGCTACTGTAGTGACAGATGACAGTGTGACAGGTGCAAAGTTGCTAAACATACTGCTAACAGTATCTCTGGCTGCGATGTCTCCAGTTTCTTGTTTATATGTAACAGATTGGTTCCTTGTGTATTAGAACTCTGCATCTTTGCACTGCAGTCTCAACATCTTCAGGGTATTTGGCTGAAGTAGTTGTTGTATTGCTGGTTATTGGTTTTACGGCAGAAAAGCTGAGTTTGTGCATCCGTTTGTCTGTGTGTCTCTCTCTGGGTGAGCTCCAGATCTGTTCTCTCTAAGCACTTCCATTCTAGTCATTTCCACCTTAAAGAAAGTAGCACAATGAAACTAACTAGAATTCAGGTAGAGAAGAATTAAAACCTTGTAATAGCTTGACCTCTCTTCTTTTTTTTTTTTGTATTTCCAAGTTAAAGAATGATGATAACCTAAATAATCATTTATTGCAAGAGGGTTTGTAAAGAATCCTTTGGAATTGATACATTTTTACTGCTGTATAGCGATTATCTGACACACCTTATCTCCAGGGCTTTGGATCTCTGTTGCAGAGAGACGATCTCCTGGGGTTTTTTTGAGCCAGTATTCAGACAATGTAAGCACAATGAACACAAAGCATTTTGTGGCACTTCATAATAAAGAATAATCTTAATGAACCAAGGCAGTTTGTTCGTTTTTTGTCTTGTCTTCTATCATATTAAACACAGACAAATGAGATTATCTGCTAAGCTACACTAGATTGGTGAATAATGGTGGTACTTATTCCATTTATATATGTAATTTCTCCTCTATTTAAGTAGCCTTTAACACACCTCATGCTAATAAGATAAGTTTATATTTAAGTCAGAGGAGTGCTGAGTTTATTTACATGGAATAGCACTCACTCTGGACTCAGAATCCAATACTGTGCATTAGCTTTGTCAGTATTGTATGTTTAAAGAGGGACTGGGTTAACCTGGGTGCACAGCCTGCTCATTAGCACTCTTCAAGCTGGAAGCTATCTACCAGCAAGGGGCTGCCTGGATTGGAAAATACAGCAGTTGTTAATTCCATCATTGGACATTTAGCAGTGGTTAAGTAATTTAAAGCTCCTGAAAACTTCAAAATCTTGTATTTATTTCTCTCTAACCTTAAAAATGGAACAATTAAACTATCATTAAACCAGTAAGAAGAGCAAAGGCACAACATCAATCTCTCACTTGAAAATTAACAAAACTGTTCTGATTTCTACAGAAAATTGTTTTTTCTTTAAGGACAACATCACTTAAAGTTAAGAGGCTTGAGGAAATAGGTTGTCAGGCCTTAAAACATCACAATTAGTTGTTCAGCAAATAAGCCAGAAATACTGACCTAGCCAGAACTCAGCAGCTTAGAACAGGTCACATCAGACAGCACAGCATAGAAAAGATAAAGATTCAGGCACTACATAATTTTTGTTGTCTAATGATGGATAATAAGATACTGTACAACAGGCTAAGAACTCAGTTCTATATAAACACACACCACACTATATCGCTCACAGAAAACAGAGCCAAATAATGGGATAGCTTGGGCTCCCAGCAATTTCTGGAGGCAAAAATCCTACTTTTTCACTAGATGTTAGAGTTAGAAAAAGAAATTTGTGAGAGCAATGGAGGTTGGAGAACACTGATGGAGGCCTGGAACTAAATTCAAGTCAACATATCTTTTTTTTTTTTTTTTTTTTTTTTTTTACAACAATGAAGTCACAAAAACTGGAATTTCTGACACACCATCAGAAGGACCTGATGATGTTTCTTTGTACTGGCAGCAGGTCACGTTGTTGTTGGGACCCAGGGAGCAGAGTACAGTCCTAGAGGTGCTCCTTGGGGCTGTGGTTGTGTGGGCTTCCTGTGATACTGCAGACATTATGAGCAGCATGGGAAACCGACCAACTAACTCCTATCTCGCGGTGACCTTGAACTGAAGGTGACCTGATCAGGCGCCATTTTAGTTGGAACTTCCCCCAAAGTAGAGACTGTTGGTGTGAATGGCGATTTGGAAAGTTTATGTAGTGAAAAACCTATAACTAATGTCTTCTCTTTTCTTTTCTTTTCCTTTCTCTTTTTCTTTTGTTGTCTCCGGGCCAATGTTTAGTGCTGTCGTTCATATTTAGTGTATTCAGTGATTCTAAAATGAGTGTGTCTGATCACCTGTTACATCATATTACTCAGTGTGCAGTCAATCCTCTAGTGAGGTTCCACTCCATCCTTGCTGTTAGCTCCCAGTAAGCACAGACAGTCCAAATCTATTGTTGCTATGCCAACACTTATGGTATCCAAGGCAATAAACTATCTATAGTAACTATAGTAGTAAACTATCTGAACTGCCTCAACAAAGACACAATGCAGCACTCTGCAGTTTTAGGAAGTACAGTATATCTCCCAACCCTAACCAGAAGATTGGTTTCAGGGCTACTGCAAAGAGACAGAAAAGGGACTGCCCACATCCATGAATCACCCTTCCTCCCCCCTCCTGTCTTCCTCTACTCCTTTACCTTTGCCTTTTATACTTTTACCTCCTCGCCATGTTCCTCACATCTGCTGTTCGCTTCTCTCCTCGCCTGCTATCTGCCCTCTCATCTCATCCTCCCTCTATCTCCATCACCTGCTTGATTCGTTCTCCCATCTCTCTTCCTTCCCTCTGCATGCTCTCATCCACCCCTTTTCCCTCCGACCAACCTCTTCTTTCTCTCTCCTGCCAAGTCAAACCAGGCCATCAGGCCTTCGAGGACCTGAAAGTCATTTAACTCCTGGTAGATAATAAGTCTTAGAATATAGCTCCTCGCAGATAATAAGCTTTATCACTTGATTGCTCTGCATGCTCCCTACTGTCTTTAGATCCATGTCCAGGGACCGACTCAAGCGAATCACACTATTTCCTTCCTGGCAAGTCAAATTAACGCTCTGTGTGTGTGTGTGTGTGTGTGTGTGTGTGTGCATAAGAGGGAATGAGGGACTGCTGAGGGTGCAAAAATAAAGTCAAAATGGCAAAGGTTACTTTCCGATAGTTAACAGGTTTAAATGTAGAAAATAGTTCAACAGTTATTGTCTAAGTGCCCACAAGTGTGACATTAACTTTTTTTACTTAACCTCATGCTGACTTTAATTTTGATCAGCTTTGATAGTCCCACAGAAACCTCTGTCTCTTCACCTGTCATCTAACCTTTCCTGCTCTTTTACTTTAACTTTCACCTCCTCCTTCTCTCAAATCTCCTCTGTTCTCCCTCACCACTCAACTCCCACTGCAATATCAGCATGTTACTTTATCATTAGCTAGCACTTGTTCATAGATACTGTAATGAGAGGAAAAGACAAGAATTAAAATGATAAAACTTCAAAAGGGTTAAGTCATAAAAAAATAATAATGTAATGATTTCTCTATAATTTGTTTGTAGGTGTATTACACCTTTGCGGAGTGATATAATTAGGTGTAATTTTCTGAGTTAGTTTTAAAAGACTGGAGAAAGCCTAGCCAAGCTTAGTTTTTGAGATCATTCTGCTAATTGACCAGAATAGATCTAGATGGTAATCTCAGGAGTGCAGGACAGTGCATCAGGAGTTAAAAGATCAGTGATGTAACAAAGATTATGGTGAGATATGACTGAGCCCCAAATAAACACTCAGCAGTGTAAAAATGATACAATTTCATAAATCCTCCTGAGTTAAATGAAGTAAATCTCTCAACTTAACCAGTTCACTTAGGCCATACTGGCTGTCTCCTCTCAAATCAAATTTCTTGCAGATAAGTATCAGAGGGAAGCGATGTTTAATAATAAGATGTAGTGATGTCATGGCTAATAAAGAAGACACCAAATTTGTCTGTGATCAGCTGTGGGAAATGTTTTGCAAGTTGAGAAAACAGAAATTTAATGATCGCTTCCCTCACCCCCCCTTCTCTCGTTGTGTCTACTCTCATTCATGTCACTCCCCTTCCACCCAGCCTCCGTTACATTGGGCAGAGCATGAAATAAGTCTGGCTTCCTCTGAGTTTTGTGATGTCATCTGTTAAAGCAGGCTTCATTATGTACTTTATGAACTAAGTCGTGCCGTGCTGTGCTGGGATAGAATGGATCAATTTGATTCACATATTTTAAATAATGAATATATTTAGATTTGATCTTCACAAAAGAATATTTTGGTTTGATAATATTTCAAATTTACTGTACTTGTTAATTTGCATGAAATTCATTTCATCTTCTCATACTAATACATAAAAGTCAGTCACATTTGGTGAAGCCAAAATTAACTTTGTTGAATGTGATACATCAAATACTAGAACATGTGCTCAGTAGGGCACAGACCAGTCAAACAATATACACCAGACTTCAGACGAAAAAATACAAATTCATAGCAAATGATCTGGATCTGCCCCCAAATTTAGAAAGTTCTTCCCTGGCCAATGCCCCATTAATCCATCAAGTTTGTTGCAAACCGATTCAGTAAATCTTGCATAATCCTGCTAACAAACAAACCTATAAACATGGATGATTACAGTACCTCCTTGGCAGAGGTAATTTAAGTAAATATACATTCCCCATAAAACAAGAATATGCCCACTTGTTAGTATAAATACTATGGACAACTAGGGAGGGAAGTTTTACACTTTAGCAGCACAGCTGTTCCTACTTATCTAACAACCTTTGCAGATTGCCAATAAACAAAGATTAATATGGGCCATTGTATTTTTGTATCAAGCTTGAATTTTAAATGCAATAGCCTACAGACATCATACACACCACTTTATTAGGTACACCTGTACAATCTAATACAATAATATTATAATATATAATAATAATATAATAATAATAATATCTAATACAGTACAACAGTCCTGTCATAACATCTATCTTTGTGTGGTTCATTTTTGTTAAAATTTTTGGAAAGGTCCAAAATCATTAGTAATAAATCAAGTTTATTACCAAGGTTATAGATAAAGTTGTACTGGATAACAGTAGTTTGAGATGTGCTCCTCCTGTTTATCTACATGAGGGGTGCAGAATATTGGACACAGCTCTGAATAAATAACGCAGTCCAGTACACCACCATCACTAGCTATGACCTAAGTAATTAACATAACTAAATTAACACCTCTATGACAGCGTCAAAAAGTCTGATAATTATAGGCATCATAATAGGAGACAAATGCATCGGATTGCATTAAACTCTAGAGGTGTACCATTATGAGGAAAGTGGCTTTTTACCAGCTTGTTATGATCCCATGTGGACATGGGTAAATTAACAGTTTTTGTATCTGCTGTACATATTAGACATTTAGCCATCTTCGTCTGCTGCCAACCAACAAATGGGAACATATTTGTCTCGATGTAACCACATCTTCTACTCTCACTCCAGACAGACAATGATGTTGAGAGCAAAGCAGTGCAGGTCGGAGCTGTGAAAGTTCTCACCACATCCCAAGCTATTTGTAGAGATGGCAGCTGTCATCAGACACATCGACAGGCTGAAGACAAGTGCTGTTCACAACTGGTGTGTAATGAAGAGGAGAGATGTTCAGCTAGTAGCTCAACGCTCAGGTTTCTCAGTAACCGCCTCCTAAATTAACAATTTATCACTGTGTAATTAATGAAATGTAAAGCTGCAAAATGCCTTTGTCTGGTACAGCGTCCTCGATACGAAATGTGCAATTATGTACATACAATACAAGACATGAAATATTGATCGCTACAATAATAAGATGGTAAACGCAGAACAATTCATTCCTTTCGTTCTTTCTCTCACTTTTTTTCTTTCACTCTCTTTTTCTCTCGAACACTGTTGCAATCATAACATTTTTACTTTTTCCAGGCAGCTCACATTCTGTGCTGGTAGAGTATGTGTTTCTTCCAGTAATACCTGTTGTCAGGCGAATGACAAATATTCACACAGGAAAAAAAAAAAAAGGAAAAAAGAAATATATTAGCAGGAAGAATCTGCATAGTTGCGGCAAAGAAACCTAACAACCAAAGAATTCATTAAAAAGACGTCAAAGCTGTGTGCACTATGTCTCACCTTAAAAATAGCAGCTGCATTGCTTGTGTAGCAACAGACCTTATGTGGTGAATCTGTTAAACTAGTTTCTATCCAGTCTGTTACCATTGATGTCCACTGACAATATGAAAGGTGCTGCAAAAAGACATAGGATAAGAACTGTGTATAAGTACATCATACGAATGCCCTCAAATTCATATACGTGTGTGTTCGAATTTGTGTGTATTCGGTGCGCATGCAACCATGTTTGTTCATCAATGTTCAGCTAAAGGTGATATAGCTCGCCCACAACTGGTGATTCACCGTTTCGGCAATACGACATGACTGCTCCAAGGCCAGCTACAATGTTATGCGCCCTATAGTTTCAATGAAATTATTTAATTGTTAAGTAAGTAAGAAAAATAAGAGATAAAATAAAAGAGAGGAAAAAAGTTACAGAAGTCAAAATAATGCACATGCAGACACACATCATAAGTTGTGTTATTTGTAAGACCTAATTAGATACCTGTGTGGTGCCCTGCAGGCACTAGATTTAGACCATAAGCAGCAGGCAATACCTGAGCTTACAATTTCCCTCATTCAGTTACAGAAACTTATTTTAAAAATTCCATTGTCTGTGAATGTTAAACTACAGTGTGTGTGTGTGGAGCAGATTAATTTTCATTGATTATTCCGACTCTCGATGTTACACTGAACCACTGAAGACAGATCACACACTGAAACAGTGTGTCTATTTTTGTCTCTGTTTGTAAGGCTGCTTCTGTTTGATTAAAATAATGATTCTAACATGCTGTTTTCAATAATATTATGATATGTAATTTCTGTTAACTTTTAACACCACCCAAAATCACAGCGCCTAACATCATTCGGTTGCATAGCATTTAGCAACATACAATGGACGCTTGTCAAACTGGTAAGGGCCATTTAGAGTGAACGATTACACAGATAGATTTGGAAAAGCTCTGCTCTTCAAGGGAGCTCTCAAAGAATCCAAGCAGCAACGTGGATCCTGTTCGGAGAACTAATTCCCCTAAACAAGCCCATACGTGGACAGTAAATCTAGGCTCAACATTACCGAAAACTTAGAGCATAAGGACGAGGCTGAGGTGTGGCAGTGAAAAGTGTTGTCATGTCAAGGCTGCCATGTAGATTTGTGTGAATATGATTGGTTATTTGTCAGCTGGTAGCCAAGCGGCTGATGAATGAGTCACTGGTGCTGAAGCATGAATGAAGTAGCTGATTCCAATCAGCTAATGTAAGTGCACTACCTGAACTAACACGATGCTTCATTAGGAAAAAAATATACAACAGTACAACATAATGTGAAGAATTAGTAGGTTTATTGTGAATCATGAGGGTCATTACAGTCTTGCGCCCACACAGACAAACACACACACACACACACACACACACACACAGAAAATAACAGAAATTATTCATCACGTCTCTCAAAAATTTATAGGCATCTTTATTTGACTTGGACACTGGATGAGAGCACAGGCCTGCCTCTGAGCTTCTGTAGCTAAGCAAATACTCCCTCAGAGAGAGAGAGAGATGGAGAAAGAGAGAGAGAGAGAGAGAAAGAGACATAAATTCAGAAAAGAGAAAGACAGAGAGGAGGGGGGAGGAGAAAAGAGGAAGAAAAGGAAATGAGACAGAGAGAGAGAAAGAGCACATAGGGAGTTGAAAGAGAGAAACAGAATGAGTGGGCAAGAGAGACTGAGAGAGAGCGAGAGTTAGAGGAGGAGGAGAGGATGGAGGGATAGAGGTAGCTCAGGGAGGAGAGGAGGGAGACTTGACCCAGATTGGGAGCCTAACAGCAGCAGCAGCAGCAGCTGAGTGAGCCGGTGAATGTTTAATAGCACCAACCACTTGCACGCTGACACACACATTTTCATAACTGCACATCTATAAACACACACACACACATCCATCCACCCCCACACACAGACTCGCACATACACTGTTGACTGGGACTCTTGTTGCTGAAGTTCAGCTCAGGCCTGTGGTGCTGATGTGATTATTTATGTAATCGGGAATAAAAACACCATCCAATCATGCACTGGTTATACTGGTGAAGTACAGGGAGCATGGCCACTGGCAAAAAATTGGTTCTCTGCCATTAGTCGAGTCAGTAAAATGCCTGTAATGGCTTGACTATACTCAGTGAACAGCAACTTTACAACAGAGCAAATCTATTCATTGATGTTAACATTTTTTGTGGATGAAATTAATGAACAGGCTACTTCAACCTGGATACTTCTGCCTTGCATCAGTCCTGCTGCAGCACTTCGGGGTACGCTGCTGGAGAATTGTTTAACCTTGCATCAATACTGCATGAGACCTGCAGCAGCCACTGCAACCTGTACTGTGTCTAATAAGTGACTAAGTCTATTCAACAAGCGACCTGTTTACACTATTTCCTTACACAGTGATTAGAGTGAAACTAACAAAGAATCAAATTAGACTGGACAGTTCCTATTTAATGTCACTTAATTACCTTGTTCTTTGCTGGAGAAAACCTTCTCACATATGATATTTGCGAAGGGAAATATGGATAATGTCTTTTCTCCATATATGTAATATTACAGTACAATATCAAGACATTGTAATAAAGTCAATTTTCTAGGAATTCATAAACCGATAAAATAATGCATGGGAATGCCTCAAAAACTGTAAATCCAGTACAAGATTGTTTCTGTAATCACTCCCTCATACTACTCCCTATGAAGTACACACTCCAACACTTTATACTTGGCAGTGACTTAAGGTGTAGGACACTTAAAAATGTGTCTTTTTGCATCATTATTGACATGACTAGTGTTGGGCGATTGCAGTTTTTATTTTATCCATAAAATGTGGTGCATCGCATTGTGAGATTTTTTTTGGAAAGTAATGTACATATGGACACTTTTTCAATTCAATATGTGGATTTTTTGAGGGCGTTATACAGTTTGTAAAATTCACATTGGAATCCAAATAAAATGGTGAAGGGTAAAAATAGTGCACTAAATAGTAAATACACAGCTATGACTCTGTTCTATTTAACTGACCCAGTTACAGCATGACAGTCAATCAGTGTGCACAACACCCGCACCTTGAAACTCAAGCAGCTAAATGGAATTCAGCCATCAGTTATTTTCCTACTGTAACAGGGTGAACAGGGTCTGTTGCCCTACCAGTGTTCAATGATGAGCAACACTATCTGCTAAAGCCTATTCTATATTACAATAGACATTAAGGGGATCTCTACATCGATATTGTAGAACCTAGCAATTAGCCAAACAAAGGGCACAACTCCTTAACTACTTACTGGTTGTTTATTATAGAGCAAAATGCCATCACCTTACAAGAGACGCTACGTGGTGCAATTTTGTGCAATATAACACCGGACAATTTATGATAGCCGTCAAGAGAAAATAAGGGCTCCCCCTCTCAAAAAAAGCAAAAAGCAAAAAACCTGATAACAAGGACATGATAACAGTGGGGTAGCACAAAAAATGGCTCCTGCACATTTGCAGCCTCAGTGGGCACTCTTCACCTTTTTAACACATTAATTGTCATGCCTGCACAAATATCTGCATTAACAGGTAAACAAGCATCTCTGATGGTCATTAATGAATTGTTTATAATGCATTTAAGAAAGTCTGCACAACCTGAAATTCCAGTCGTTCCATTTCCAATCTCTTTTTTTGCCACATGCTGTATTATTCGGCGAAGCTTTCACTTAGAAGATTTAAAACATTACAGAACAAGATTTCCTCAAGGTTTTTAGGTCCCCATTATAGAACGGCCTGACTCTGGCTGCTACACTGAGAAAGTTTACTGAATTACTGTATTTCATAATAAAAGACGACTGAATACGATTTCGCTTGAATCATGTTTACTTGCAGAATTTAGGCGAAATAGTTTCCACAAGTTGTGGCCTGATCTGTTGAAACTTAGAAGTTGAATAATATTAATTTGAAAAACCCAAAGGTACTATCTGTATGTATACAAATAAGGAAGCCTTATTATTAAACCTGAAAATATAGGATAAAAACTTGCTATCCTCATATACTGTCATATCGCTCAACTGTATATGACCCTCTACTACCGTGTACATTATGTAACCTCATTTGTTCAGTTCAGCAAAACAGACAGAGTTCAAGGTTGATCCAGGGCTGATTTTTCTACAGCAGACAGGGCCAAGCTCTAGGCTACCTGGGGTTAAATCTCCAATTCTAATCTCTATACTACCTCAGTGACAAAGTTACAGTTAAGCAAGTTACAATTAACGGACTGATTAAGTTTATTGTTCTTTTTTATAGCTAAAATTGTATAGAGTGAGCATGAAATAATCGCAGTAGCAGTTGTCTTCCTGGACATGGTAGTGAGCCACATTTTCCCAGCGCCGGTTATAAAAATTCTTTCTTAATGTTGAGGCACATCCAAGTGAGAGAGTGACTGAAGAGCAACAGTGTGACAGGAAGAATATGGAAAATAGGAGGAAAGGATTTTAGGATGATATGAGACTACTACTCCCATGAAACACACACATAGTACCTCCCTTTCCCTTTCTCAGATATAAACAAATGGACTCATACATGCAAATGGACACACATGAACACACACACACACATTACAATGCATTTTGAATACTCTAATACTTAAACTCACCGCTACATACAACTATGCAGAAATATGTCTGAAGTTGTGATCCTCTCCTTTCCTTCCTTCCTTCCTTCCTTCCTTCCTTCCTTCCCTCATTCCTTCCCTCCTTCCCTTTTTCTTTCTCTCTCTGGTTCTCACTCTCTCTGTTTCCCTTGTTTCAGAAGTCAGCATTCTTGTTCATGCTTTCAGCCCCAGTGAGTCACCCTTCTGTATCTGTGTGTGTGTGTGTGTGTGTGAGGCTGCTATTTCAGCACTTTACAGCACTATCGATTCAAACCAGCCTGCAGGGGAAAAAACAGGCCCCTTACAGCCATGCACACTCTCACACACACACAGACAGACACACACACATACACACAGTGCATGCATGTCTGAGTTCTACAGTTATCTACTAGAGACAATTAAAATGATACTTAAACACTCACTCACACACACTCACTCACTCACTCACTCACTCACTCACTCACTCACTCACTCACACTAACTCACACACACACACTCTCTCTCTCTCTCTCTCACACACACACACACACACAATATAAAGGTTTATGCAAATAATGAAAAAATGAAGTTTTTAAAACATATGGTATAATGTACATTTCACTAATATAGATGAGTATGTTCACAGTTCAAATGTGTGTATGAATGTGTGCATACAGTTCACACATATTTGCACAGTGTTCATGTAGATTCAGATGTTTTTGTGACCTTCACTTACAGTACTATGGACCCAGCAGCAAAGGGAAGAGACATGAGGAATCACGCACAAGAAGTCTGATGACTCAGTGCTACACCAAAGCCTCTACAGTGTGTTTGTGAGCTGTGAGTGCGTGTGTGTGTATGTGTATGTGTGTGTGTGTGTGTGTGAGAGAGAGAGAGAAAGAGAATATGCTAATGTTTCTCAATTTGCAAGGTTAAACTATTTTTGCATTTCTGTTTACATATGTGTGTGTGATGAGGTGTGGAAGCATGTGTACAGTTATTTGCATGTTTTAATGGGTGAAGTATGAGCTGTGTGTGTGTGTGTGTGTGTGTGAGTGGTGTGTGTGTGTGTGTGTGTGTGGTCAGTTTACCAAATGATGTGTGTCCAAATCAGTTTCAGAGTAACTAGAGTATCTGTGTGTTTGTGAGTGTGGAAGAGAAAACAAAACACAAACAGATGTGTGTTTCCTGTGAGGCAGGACTGTGTGTGTTTGTATTCCTGGTCAAGGTCATCAACGCAAACAAACAAACAAACAAACAGATACACACAAAATTTCACACACACACACACACACACACTATGGTGCTTGAGTGAAGGATACGCAGCAGGTGTGGGTCAAACCAACAGGGCCAGATCACACCTCTCAGCATGGTGTACTCCTCCGCCGCTGACCTCAGCTGAAAATAGAATCAGGCAGTAGTTATTTCAGGATCTCATTTCCACCCACACCAGGGGCAGGCCACAATTAGCACAACATCTCTGTCTCTCTGACTGCTTCCTACAGACACCCCAATACCTTTCCTCACTTTCACAATTCACACTGACTGTAGCTCTGTGAAATGTGGTGGAGAAATGAAATGATTCTCTGTGGATTTTCGGTTCTGAAAAAAGCTTCATTTTGAAAAGAAATTGAGATCATCAACACTGCTACTGAATCTTAATCTTTTGATTATTTGCATGTGAAGTAAACACCGAGCTTGTACCGATATCCAACCGTGTCTCCTACAAAATGCTTCCTAATTTCTCACTTGCTTTGCTGAGTACTTTCTGAAGGATTCATAAATGTGGCCTTTACTACAAACAACAGAAACATGTTTTCAGTTTTTTACCATCTTATACTGTAAAGAAGTCATACAGCGAGAGGACTTTGACAACAGAGGCCAACTGTGGTTATGTTTAAGGGCTCAGTCTGCTTGATGGATGGTCAAATAGTATCTGAAACCTCCCCCCCGACACCTCTCCAATGCTGGAATCAGGGCGCTACAGTATATTCAAAAACATTTATGAAAAGGAAAATCTGACAAGCACAGCCACTTCACGCAGCTATTAGCCAGGTATGTGAAGGTTAGGACTCAAGGCAGGATTTGAACTTCTCTCTCAAGCTGTTCTTTTTCATTCTTCACACAACTACTTCCATCACTTTGCATACAATTAAATGCAACACCATGACTGTCTTTGAGGGGGAAAAATTGGAGAGTGTGAACCCCCGTCTATGCGATGGCAGGTTTTTCAGCCCATCATCAAGTGCTGCCATTTGGAACAGCCAGTAAAACTTTTGCTGCCAGTTGTAGTCAAAAAACACATAGTATGAGCTAGTCCCATCAATCATACCCCACCCTTTAGACTACCAAAACACTTTTTCTATATTTAACTAAGACCACAATCTTTTCCTGAAAACAAAAAAGTGCAAGTTTGAGCTGCCTAAATAATAACAATTAAAAAAACTATTATTCTTGATTACAAGAAGCAGATATTGGAGCGGATACTATTTTGAAATCAAATCAAATGTGTCGATGAATTTGCAGATGGGTTTAATAAAAACATTTTCTCATTTAGATTAAAAAATTCTATGAAACTTATATGCTAATGCAAATAATAGAATATAGATTTAATTTTAGTAGACAGGGCATCACCATCCCTCTCTCAATGGTTTCATAATGTCTTACACTTTTCCTTCTCTGAATCAAGAAGCAGATGTTTGTACCTAAGTAAGAAGACAACGAAAACAGAGTAGCACTATCTAGCACCTGAGTGGCATTAAGATGTTAATAGAAATTCTTCTAAAAACCTAAAACCACTATGTGTAGCTCTGTTACGTTAACTGTTATTTTTTTATTTATGTCGTTCTGTCTCTTTAATTTTCTCCAGATTTGAGTTGCTAATTCCTCTCCATTATGTCCTTTCTGTCATTCTCGCTCTCTGTTCTTCACACCATCTCTCTCTCTTTACACTGTTTCCCTGTATTTACCTCTCTGTCTTTGGCTGTTTTTGTTTTTTTACCTTTTGTTCCCTAGTGATTTATGAAGTATTTTTTTTCTTGTTTCCTATCCATTCTTTAGCTTTCTCTTCCTGCCTGTTTTCTCAACACTTGGCAGGGGTTCTGCAGTCTGTGTGTATGAGTGTGAGTTGACAGTCTCTGGGTGCTTATGTTTGTGTGCATTCATGCACATAAGAAATAGTGGTGACCCAAAATGAGTGAACTATTCTTTTCTACTGATATTTTTATGAGTTCAGTATGAAACATACTGCCTCCAGAAAATAGCCATATCCTTGCTCTCTGAAGTTTGACACTGACAAAAGCTTTCTACTTCTCCTGCCTCTCAGCTTTTATATGTTACCAAACTAACTGCCAGCAATATCAGTGAAAGCATTACAACCTTAAATAGTTTTCAAACTCTCTTGAGTGCTGTGTGACAAAGTTTAGCTTTAGGCAGTGTAGGTGGTGACTGACGGAATCAAGTTTTCCCCTTGAGGCTTATTGTAACTGTATGCACTTGCTACTGAGACTTTTCAGTCATACAAAACTGTACAAGCCAGTATATGAAGAATGCTGGAAAATGAATGGGAGATTCAGGGCTAACACAACTTTACACTTTACACAACTTTAAGTGTCCTATCGTGTTAATAATTATTTTGCATTTTGATTGAAATACTTTTATCCTCTCCAGGTCAAGTCTTACCTATTCTACTGTCATGATACAGTATTCATACAAGTTGGTAGAGTGTTGTTTATTAAATGTTAAAAGACACACATAGCACCAACACAATATTTTTAGAGTAAGTTAAGTAAAAACATTGCAGTACTAAATGAATTGTGTGATAGCTCTAGTTAAAAAAGCAGTGATGCCCAATTCAGCATTTTGCAGAGCAGTCCTGAAAAGGCTTAGCCCCATATTTTATGATCACTGAGGAATTATTTTTTTTCAAGATAATTATCTATTAATGCTCAAAGTATTAGAATTACAAAATGTACCAATACAATCGATGGTATTTGCTTTTCCTATATAAGGTAGGGCCTAAATACATAAGGTAGAAACAATAACAAGATTTAAAGTTTCTAAACACACTAGCAACCCTAGTGAGAGACCCATTTTTTTCTGTTTCTTTTATCTCATTGATAGTGAGCCAAACTTAACTAGAAAAACTATTAAATTAAAACTAGAGCTGTGAATTAGTTCTTAATTCCCAGCAGTACAAGTATCACCATTTCTTTCTCAAAACAAAATAAAAACAGCACCCATGGAGACATGATTCAAATAGTAACACGCAACAATGCTTCTAAGTAAAGCAGATTTCTTAAATTTTCATTATCAAACCTACCAACACCACCAACATATTCATGGCAGCAGTTTGCAATCATGAACTGCTTGTTGACCTTTTATGATGAACACCGGCAACGGGCAGTAGTCTTAGGAGTTTATTGTTCTACAGTTCTACAGCTCATATGGCAGACACTTTTATCCAAAGTGATGTACATCTGAGAGCTGAAATGATGCAGGCAAGGATCTAGTCAGGAGAGAAAAACATGAGGAAGTGGCATAAAGTATAGTTCAAGAGTGCAATAGACAATTCATAGAGTGCATAGGATGCATAACTTGATTTTTAACATCAGTCTATTAATTACAGAGATGTTCAGTAAATACCTGGGTCTTTAGTCTTTTAGTCTTTAGTCTTTTCTTAAAGACTGAGAGGGATTCTGCATTGTTGAAGACTTCACTTGAGACACGTGTGCTCTATGTGCGAGAATGTGTGTGTGAATGGTTAAGTGTGTATTTATGATGCATAGATGTGATAAAATCCGTGTATAGCTGTTGTAAGATCAGATCACAGAGTAGATGGCTCCGTGATAATCTGAGCTTTAGCCACTTCAGTTAGTGTCATTCTTTCACTGTCTATGTGTAAGGAAGCCAACAGTAACACAGTAACTATTACACACACACACACACACACACACACACACACACACACACACACACACACAAATGCAAACATACTGGCATTGCAGAGCATGAAGGTGCAGCCTACACACACACACAAACACACACACACACACACACACACACACACACACACACACACACACACACACACACACACACACACACACACACACACACACACACACACACACACACACACACACACACAAACAGAAAGACACAGAATGTCTCCTAGTTGCCATTAATCTTCACAGAACATTTAGACTGCAGAGGAAAATAGTGTAACAGTCAGCCAGAGTTCCTGTATTGAACAACTTCCAGTATTCACTGTAAACTGATGCAGCACCATCTTGGAGACAGTGACATCACTGTGCCTAATTGTTTTCTTTTTTCCTTTTTTTGTGCCAATGGTGAAACAATTAAAATCCATTTCTCATTTTCTTGCTTATGGAAAGCTGAAGGAATAATATAAAGCGTAAATTCTGTTTTTGTTATTGGATTGACTCCTTTGCCAAACTCATTATTTCCCAGTGAGTGCATGGTACAAAGCTCCTGATAAAACACTGACGAGCTGTTATGCTGACAGAGCGATTTTTTTGTAACGCTTCTATTCGTTATCACAGACTATAGTGATACAGGAATATAATAATAAGAATACAACTGCATTGAAACTGTCAATCTGTGTGTCTATCTCCCTCTTTCTTCCTCTGAATCTTCCACTTGAGGACAAGGCTTTCCTCTCCCAATGATTAGCTTGCTCTGGTTCCCTGCTTTGATGAGAGTTGTGCTTTTGAAGCGCATCAGGTCTGTTTCTCTCACTGAACTGTAACCTCTTGTCTCCATGGACTCAATTAACCCATAGACTGGTACTACACTGCTGTTGTCTTCACTATCCTTTGAAAATGAAAGAGCAGAAAACTAAACATCAGTAAATGACAGCTTTCTTGTTTTTCTTGTCGGCAAAACTTTTCAGCATTTATCTTGAATGTTCTGTTCAGAATCCTTTGTCCAGATTAATAAAAAAAAACCAAAAAACTTTTGCCAGATGACAAAACAATCTCAACCCAGTAGCTGAAGAAGGTCATGTGATGTGGCCGAAAGCTCTAAAACAGATAATTATTGGACCTTGAGGTTAGATAGTTTTGTCAAGTGACGTTTCAAAGGTAATATCTTCTTTTGCTGTCTTGCCAGGTGTTAAATGAATAGATCGATTCCATCCACATATCTGTCTGTTAAATATAATGCTACAGCCAGGGTACGGTTATCTTAGCTTAGCTTAAAAACTGAAAGCAGGTGGTAAAAATCTAGCCTGGTTCTGACCAAAGATCACAAAATGAAGGAAACAAAGTGTAACACCAAAACAAGACTCCAAGGGAAACACTCTGGCCAGTCAAGAAGTAAATTGGCACATAACCATCTTGTTTCCACTTTGGCTTTTAAATGCATTAAACAAACAAGGTATAAAATGATAACTAGTGAGCTTCAGAGGCGCTGGTATTGTGCTAGCTTTGGACATTGCCGGCAAACTAAGCTAATTGTCTACTGTCTTCATTTAACCTTATATCTAATGGACGGGTCTGAGAGTGGTATTGATCTACTTTTCTTACTCTCAAGAATAAAGTGCAGGAGAGTATTTGCCACAATGTCGAACTATTCCTTTAGGGAAGACTGACCACCATGCAGTTCAGTCTCGGCCAGAGACGCACCGCAGCCAGTTTATTGGGGTCAGTTGTCTGTAAGAGGTTCTTTAACTCACTGTAATGGCTAATGCCTGATAGCTGCTGTTGCATTGTCAGTTTTCAGATAATGTATGTGGGCTACTATACAAACTGCTGCCCCTATTTTTATTATATATTGATCTGCGGAGCCCATTGTATCATACTTTAATGCCCCTCCTCATCCTTACTGGAAACAAAACTTCCCATCACCACCAAAAAGTTGGCCTCAATACAACACATGCAGACACCGCTAGCTACTAAAAGCTCTCTTATGGCCTCCTGAATCCCTGCTCTGGTTTTCACCATTTGTCTTTAATTTGTTTGGATACAGAGAGTACTCTGAGATTTCAGTTTTAAGATGATAGGTTGAAGGGTAAGCTCAACTCCTGTATGCAACTTCATTCCTGTCTGTCTGTTTGCCACCCACTGCCTCCTCACCATCTCCCTGCATTTATCTCATTTATATCTCTCTACCTGCAAAAGTGTGGGGATCATTTCCTGTTTTCCTCTGCCTTTCTGTCTTGGCCTGTGTCTCTTGCTTTAGGACAGAGATAATTAATCTCTGATGAAACTCTGAGCCCTTCTCTATGTTATCATCTCTTGTGTGTTTTTGTGTGCATCTCCTACTTGGTGTAAGTGTGCATGTGTGTGTATATATGATTGGGTCTCTGCTAAGTGTTTCACCTTACATTTGCATGTGTGTGTGTGTGTGTGTGTGTGTGTGTGTGTGTTTGACATGCTAATTTGATTAACGGGTGCAAACAGTTAAGCTAGCGGTAATGACTACCAAGCAGTCTGCTGCTTTAGCCACTGGGCTTCATACTGATTACTATCATCATGAAGATAAACCCATGGAGCAGGATGTGTGTGTGTGTGTGTATTTTTGGGTGTGTGTGTGTCAGCACTGTAAGCCAGTTGGCAATGTGTGTGTGTTTGCTGTTTTAATATGTGCGTGAATGTGTGCACATACTGTGTTTATCTTATTTGTGTGTGTCTATGTGTGATGTGCCAGTGCTAAAGGCATTATGCTTGTTTTTTTATGCATGTGTGTGTACATATCTTGCTATGGTTTTATGGACAAAAGTTTAGTTCAGAACGAATGTGGTGAGGACATTTGGCCGGTCCTCATAACTTCAATGTGCTGTAGGGGGTTGTAGAGGGTTAAGACTTGGTTTTAGGGTTGTGGTTAGAATTAGGTTAGGTTTAGGGTAAGGGGCTAAGGAATGAATTATGTCAATGAGTCTGAACCCCTACTCATATATTATTATTTGATTACATTTAGGCAACTAAAACTACTTGGTTGAGGTTAGATTCAGACTTGACTGTTGGTAGGAGATGGTATGTGAACAACATAAGAGTCAAACAGTTTGTATGCACAACCACCCAACCCCGCCTCCCCTCCAAGAGGTGTTGGGGTGAATCAACAAGTGATTTTACACCCCCTTGGATTCTCAGAGGCAAGAATCATTATTTGCTATAAGCTGTTACATGTGTGAACATAAACACATGTTCACACGGTAAAAACAGGTTCACCTAAACTAGGATACACACACAAACATGGAAAAGTGTTGAAATGCAAAATGCTGCATTTTCTGATTAGCACAGTATGTATGTAGAGATTTTAAGATAGGGAGTGCATAGGTAAACCTGTGGAGCTTCAACACTGAGGGAAAGGAGTCAAAGTTGTACTGTTTTCCTGTAAAAAAAAAAAGGGTGATCCAAGAATACGACAGGCTCATTTTCAACTAGTCCAAGGATTCTTGAGGATGAATATTTTGTGTCGCCCACTTTGGCATCATCTACAGATCTTCCTGTCATTTTGGAAAAAGGGGTCATAGCATTAGGTGAGGCTTTGCCATTGTCCTTAATGAGGAACTCGCTGAGTTCAGTCATTTCTGTTTAGTCCATTTCCATCCAATTCACTTCAATGCACTGCAGTTCAGTTCAGTTCAGTAATATGTAACTGAATTCTAGCTTCTAGCAGAACAGTTTGTATCAATAACCTACTTATAGAATTTAATCTGAAGTGGAGTCGTATTCTGATATGTTCCACAGTAGGCTCCTCTGTTCCCCTCACTGCTCTCTGCTCAGCGTTTAGGTTCACACCACTCACAAATGCTAGTGTACATATACACATACTTGTACACGGTACTAGCACAAACACAGGCATGAAAGCTCACAAGCAGAGATGCTAATAAACAGAGGACACACACACAAACATGCCAGCACTCACACAACGGCAGAATGCAACTGGGAGGCTGCTCCCTTTCCTTGCCTGGAGAGGGAGAAGCTTATTATGGAGCCTTATTGAAGGCTTCAAAGAGTTTAAATTAGGGTGGAGAGGAGGGATTAGGAGACGAGGGAGAGAAAGAGGAGGGGAGAGGCAGAGGAAGAGGGGGTAAGTAAGAAGAAAGGGCAAAGATAGAGAGGGAGGATGAGGGGGACGAAAAGAGGTGCAAATAGAAAGAGAGGATAAGATGAGAGAAAAGGGATGCAGGGAGGTTGGAGAGGGGAGATAGAAGGGATGGAGAGGGCATGGGGGAGGAGATAGACAAATGGGAGGAGGTGAGTCAAAGAGTTTGTTGGCTCATGCTGATCTTACACCAGATGATGTTTGAAGTGATTTCAGAGTTTACTTCCAAGTGGGAGTCACAACACTCGCTAGGAGGAAAATTCAATCACAGCAGCCTTAATACGGTCTTTTCTCATAATGACTGTTGAGACAAAATCAAGCACATTACACTGTAGGAAATGGCTGCAGGTGCAAAGGCTAAAGAGTCTGTGCTTATCTCATGATTCAAAAACAACATGTGTAACCTTGACAGAGCAAACAAAAGATGTACACTGCAGTCTTCTTAGAAACAACCAAAGTGGAATTTTCCATTACAATATGATATAGTGAACTAACACTCACAGTATCTATCAATATAACTTGGCTTCAGGATATTTTTCAGATGTTTTGATTTTTCTCTGTGCCGACAGGTGAATGATTCAACCTGTACACACTGGTATTATTCTATTGTTGAATATTTCTCGGTAGAAAACAGAAGGACTTGGGAGCTTGATGAAGGATCAGTTAATAGATTTCATGAAATGCTCCCCTCTGAAAAATTGAATACACATTTTATAAACCATTTCAATGAAAAAAAAATCTAATTACTAAAATTCGACATAACCAATACAGTATATGTTTTTGTCAAGATTCAAGAATTTAACTAAACAGATTCTATCCCTAACACTGGAAAAAAGCTGAGAAAGAGAAAGGAGAGGAAGAACAGATGAAGAGAAAAGAAAAACAGTGAAGTTACTGAGATGAAGGACAGGAATGAGAGAGACGAGAGTGCAGAGAGTGAGGAGAGATGATTTGACTTAGAGGGATTGAAAAGGCTGTCAAGGTTGCTCAACATGGAGCACAGAGGAAAGACCAGGACAACAGCAAGAACAGAAGGGAGAGGAGATCAGAGGAAAAGAGAAAGAGACACAGAGGGAAAAAAAGAAAAAGACATTAAAGAGGTGGTTGAGAAAAAATGAAAGGCAAAGGAGGAGCAGAGAAGGGGAATATTGCGACTCAGAGGGACAGAGTAAGGCTGTCAAGGTCGCTAAACAAGCAGCAGAGATGAGGACCTAAAGGGATTGGCTGCAGTGCTGAGCAGCAGCAACCTGTTAGTCATGGTGACACACACAAACACGGAAGAGAAGATAAAATAAAAATGAATGGAGTGGCAGATGACAAAGATATAAAGAATAGCCAAACAGATGGAAAAGGAAAGGAGGGAAAAGCAAAGAGACAGAAACAAGGACTATTTTTAAATGTGGTTTTGCTGAACTTGAATTACGAGCCTATTTAAAGGATGGCAACTAACCTCTTCCACTGTCTTAAACATTTTACTTAGAGGGTAAAAGATGCCACATGCAGGAAGTAGCTTACGTCTTTCCTTGAAACCGAGTACACATCAACAGCAAATGACTAAAATTAAATTTAATGAGCTTATCTTTTTTGCTCCTCCAAGCAAAACCAATTTGGGTCATTTCAGTTTGCTTCAAAATCTTGTTTTTCTTATACGTGTAACCAAAATACTGAACACCATTGAAATAAATGGATGAAACTGTACATTAAAAGGAAGATGGTAGACCCTCAGTCAGTAAAGAGTTAACAGATGCAAACAGAGGGAAACATGTACAGCAGAAATGTATTGTGTATATGTCTGTGTGTAACTGTGTCCTGTTTGTGTTACTGCTCTGTGATTGCCCTGGGGAGAGCAACATGGCAGAAAGCAAAAGTCACCTGTGTGTGTTTGTGTGTATGTGCCTTAGGGTAAACAAAGCACAGTTACAAAACCAGCCACAGAGTTTGAAACAATTTTACAGCAGCACTCAGCTCTCAAAGTAACATCCGACACACACGCACACGCACAGGCACACACACACACACACACACACACGCACACACGCACACACGCACACACACACACACACACACAGCAGTAACAGCTGTAGACCTTTTAAACAAACATACATCGCTAATGTATAGTACTTCTACAGGGAATAGATGTTCCTGTCACCCGTAACTCCCTGTGATTACTCTCATTTTATTTTTAATAACATATAACACAAACAAGCTGCTGAAATAGTCTCCTGTTTTTGTTGCCTGACAGCTGTGCAAGTGTGAAAACCTGATTCGGTTAAGGCTCACAAGTACATTAGCCGTGTTTTTTAATTAAAGATACAAACTCTAATCCAACATCATCATGGCAAGTCGCTGAAGCCAAGGAAGTGTCTTTACATGCTTCATAAATAATTTTATATATATATATATAAAATGGGTAATGAATGGATGAAAGTAGGATAGAAGCTGGTTAAGGTTGTTCATGCCTATTATCCATCTTTTTTCAACACGAGGCAATCAGTAGTTTATTTCATTCTAAATGTATCTTGGATGCAACTTATTATGTTAAATAAATTGAATTACTCTTTCATTATGGAGATATTGAGCTTTGAATAGGAGCATAATTGGGGGTGAAGATAGTTGGTTGCCGGGTCTCTTAGGGTATAAGTTGTAAGTGATAATTGCCGTTTGCTTGACCTGCCAAATGGTGACATGGCAGCAAGCAGTTAACCGAAACTGAAATATAAAGGTTCTATATGTAAGTTTTTGCTATAACTACATAGCCAATGTTAGCATCAACAGCTGTTTACTTACCAGTCTGGAAGAAACTTTGTGTTTTCAGCATGAAACTTCTTTCCTATACTCACCAACGGCTTTCTCCAGTGGTGTCAAGCAGTGCCAATGTTAACTCCTGTTTTGCTTCTATTTGTATCACTTCTTTTCCTTTCTTACTAAATGCTAACCAGCTATCCCCAGCCTGTCCCATCTTGTAATACCACTTTGCGATAATGATGCACTCTAGTGTTCAGTTTTCCCTCATGAGAATGGAGAACTAGCGCTACCCAGAAGGTATATTCCAACCTCTTGTCTTGTAAATCCAATAATGGCTTAAGCTATTAATAAGTAAACATCTGGTGAAGCTAATGTTGGCTATGTAGCGATAGCAAAAACCTACATATTGCACCTTTAAAGTTGCATGAATCATTATTTTTACATTGACAATGGGTCAAAAGGCAACAGCACATGTAGAAAAACTTGCAATGCATTTATCTAACATAAGAGCGCTCGTGGTGACAAACTCAATGATATGGTTCATTTTCACCAATCATTCCCAGCAAAAAAGCTCAGATAATCCCACTGTAGGCAACCTGCTCAGCACCAAATAAAAGACAAAGTTATGTAGTGACCACCTGGTGACCATAGTGGAGCATTCAGCAGCTAAATAGCCATATATTTCCCTCAGGACATGGTGGAGACCAAAACAGACCTAAAAGTCATCAGGTGGACAGAAATACAACTCCAAAATAAAGGTTAATGTGATGAATGACACTGCAAACTTCATCCATGTTTTTCTAAAGTGTATGGTCCAAATGCACTAAATTCCCAAATAGGAAAGAGGTCTAAGACTTACGAACCCCTGTTGTATTCACAGTAATGATAGTAGAATTTCCCCATACTTGCAGAAAACACTGGTGGCAAACCATATTTCCTGTTTTTTGATTTTCTGAATTTATGGAAATCTTGTGTCCTTGTTTGGTTTTCCCACCCAAATGAGCTCCGTTTCACAACAGCACCAGCAGCTCTGAACCGGAAAATGTGCCCATAGCCTTGGAAAATGTGTCTTATTCCTGGCACTGTACATCTAATTGATTTATTTACACTAGAAAAGCAGTTGCCAATTTCCACTGAATGTTTCATGTTGTGTCTTCTGTAGTCTGCTCTTTGAGGACTTGGCAGCGCTATCAACTTTCTTATCATTGTCCCTCTTGGCAGAGTAAATCAGGCTGTTATGAAACAGGATTGGCACGGAGCTCAGTGATGAACAGAAATAAGAGTCTGGCTATGAGGATGATTGCAGAAGTAAAAAACTATTAATGTAAAGGGAGTTATATAGATATATTTTAGTGAATTAATGACAAATAGCCCAATGGTTTCCTTCTCATTCCCTGTCCCTCTTTCTCTGCCTCTATTTGTCATTGACATGCAAAAAACTCATACACCCAAACACACACTGATACAGATTTCAGTGTGACTATCAGAAGCGTTATCTCTGCATTGCAGACTATTAAACATTGATGTGTTGTTATTGTAACAGCAGCAATCTGGATCATCCAGACTGAATGACCCAAAATAAAAACACTTTGGCTTGCAAAAACACGGATTCTCTGATAAACAACTGTTTTGTCTGCAGTGAACAATTAGAGTAAGCTTTGCTGCTGGGACCCATTTTGGTGCAACAAAATCTTTTTTTGGGAGTTATTGTTGTTTTTTAGAACCTTTTTATGGAAACTGGTTCCCATTAGCCTAACAAGATGTTCCAAAAAAAGCTGTAAATAAGACCAAAGAATTACCCGACTACTCTCGCCATCCCTTCACTGCATTTGATTCACAAGGACAAACTGAAAATCAAAAATGTGAAAACATTGGACTGCCTCTTTTTTCCTGATTGATCATCACTCAGTGATGTATAGTACATCACAGGATTTATTTTATGATGAATTTTCACTTTTCTTGGACCCATACCCAGCCCTTGTCCCCTACAGCCTTTTAGCTCTTTAGCAATTGTAGTTTGTGAAAAGTTCCTTCATTTCCCAGACTGCATTCTGGCAAGTTAAAGTCTTCTGTAACATGGTAACTTGTAATGTTTGTTTTTTTTCCCTCACCAAATCTGCTCCCTCAATGTGTTAAGATTATTTATATTCATGACAAACAGTAATGTTTGCGTCTCACACAAGTCCTAAAAATTGCAAAAGAGACTATGGGAGGGGATAAAAGATATGAGAAAATTAAAGAGCCATTCCACACATTTTAGACTGTTTACTCATAATATTCTCCGTGACTCTACTATTTGAGAAAATAAAGAATGATCCCTCACTTTCCTGTTTTAACAGTAAATACACCACATGAAAGGGCAGGTGTGTGTGAAAATGTTCATACAACATCATCAGATCACATCTTAATGGCAAAAGTCTTTATAGCTGTTCCAAATGGCCACAGTCAATAGCGTGGTAATCATTCATGGTGTTACAGTTTGTATATGTGAGAAGGGATGGAAGTAGTTGTGTGAAGACTAAAAAAAGAGACCATAAGGGAGAAGTTCAAACCCTTACTGACTCAATTCTGACCTTGGAAATGTGTTGAGGGAGGCATTTTCAGATACTAGTTAAATATCTGACAAGCACTTTGTCTAAAAAAGATGGATAAGAAGTAATAACACCATAATTATGGGCCCTTTATATGTATCATAACTTTATGGAAGTGTGATTGGCAGGGTATCCCAAATAAATGTCTATTTACTCACTATCTGTCATCAAATGAGTTAATACAATGGTGACTGAGCCTATGGATCACTGATGAAAGTATTTCCTATTCGTCATTCCTGGGAAAAATGCTGTATCTTAAGTTATTACTAATATAAACCGAACATTTCCTACTGCTGTGGCTTCATATTAAATGCATTTGAGTGGCATAACGCACGTGGACTTTTATTATGAAGCAGTCACAGGAAATGCAATGTGATTGTCGGTGAGATTAGCACTTACCGCTATCGTTCATCAAAAATATGTCTACAAAACAAGACAGAGGTCATTTTCTGAATTTTTGGACAGTGGATTGGTTTGAAATATTGCAGGGAGTCAAGAAGGAGCAGCCACATTGCGCTGTTAAATGAAGAGCTGTAGGCAACAGGCTGCCCATCTCCAACTCAGTAGTCATGTAACCATCTCCTTTCACAGAATGATGGAAAGAGGCCAAACACTGCCCGACTTCTTCACTAAAACAATAGATTGTTTTGCTACCCCCTCAATTATTTGACCTGCAGCATTAAACTGCTTTTGTTGTTACCACCAGCAAGGACAGGTGACACCAAATCAACCAGGACTGAAATCTTCAAGACTGACACTTACAAGTTTTCTTCCACAGGTGTCCTATTGGCTCAGGGGGTAGGCTGTGAAAAGATGAAACTCGGCAGATAAATTCGAGTCAAACAATATGTGTGAATCTCTCTCCATAGTGGAATTAAGGAATTACTGGCTCCCAGGATGACTAATACACAGACAGAAAGGTTGGTTTAATTCAGATGAGACTTATGCCCTCTTCCTCTGTCTCTCGCTCTCTCTCTCTCTCTCTCTCTCTTCCTCTCAATGTGTGTGTGTGTCAGCAGCTGAGTCAAGCAGGATAATTCAGTTCTCACTCTACGGATAAGGACTTCTATCCAGCTTTAGTCTGTCACAACATTTGTTCCACATTTAAATTAGACTGCTGCAGTAGGATGATTGCATATAGATCTGCAGGGGAGGGGAGAGCATAGAAGGGGAGAGAGGGGAGTAGAGTAAGGAGAGATGGGGCAAAAGGAACAGAGAGAGAAGAGAGGACGGGGAGATGGGGGGTGGGGGGCTGTGGGGCAGAAAGGAAAGAGGAGGGAAGAGAGAGAACACAAAGGAACAGTACTACTTTTCCTCGCCAGAAACATTCAGTACAATCAACTTTTGTTGTTTCACCATCAGTCAGGTCCCCATGACAACTGTCCTGGATTCTGATGCATGTATCTCACAACAACACACATCTATTATAAATAGGTTGGAAACCAGACATCACATGTAATATTGCCTAAAACTATGCAGATGAACCGAGTAGGGCATTAATACTTCACACCCAGTTAATGGGCCACACTGGCTGGTGGATCCCAAAATGTACCAGGCGCCTTTCTGGGTTTTATTAACCAACGGTGTAAATTGTTTAAATGATGGTTAGTTATATAAATGTATCAGTGTGGCTCTTACCAGAAAAAAACTTGACAAACATGCAACTTACTATAAAAAATCTTAACTACTGTGTAAAATTATTAAACATATACAGTAAATTTGGAGCAAAAACAATGATATTTGCATGAAATGTAAAGTAGCATAAAATGGAACTTAAAAAAATGTAAGTACCCAAAATGGTGAAATGTATATTTTTACAAATCATGACAGTGTCCTCCCTCTGTCCATGTTTCAGTGAACATGCAGTGACATCTCAGTGATGCCGACTGACAGCCATATAACAGCCTCAAAACAAAACAAAAAAGAGCCAGAGACCTTGAAACACAACCAACAAATGTTTGTAGTCAACGTTTCTTTGACCTTAGCTTTGATCTACCTGCAAATGTTAATATCAGTCAGAGATGCTGAATGGTTTGGTCCTTCCCTCTGTACTACTGCTAACAAAATTCTACCTGTCCCCTGGCTTGTTAGCTGGACTTACCAGTGCAAGCTGGTTTCCATTGTGTGCCCTCGCCCTTGCCAGCTAAGTTGTCAATCAAAATGCATAGCGAGACTGCGTAACTTTAGCTGATCAGCAGCCACTGTGGTATCAACTGACAATTCCATGACAATGGTTAATGCTGAAACATAGCATAACTGATACCTAATGTTTGAAATAGCTCAGTTTAGGTTACTAAAATTAGCAGATATTAGCCAACAAACGCTGGCAGCCGTACCAGACTGAGTATGGTTGTATCAGCGAAACCTTTTAATGCTTTGAACTGGCCAAATGTGTCTCTTATTGTTTAGAAATTCATCTTTTTATTTTAAAGAGAAAGACTGCATTATTTGGCTTTAATAATAGGGTTTGGCTTTAATAATACACTTGAAACTCACATTAACCTGACAATGATTGTCACCCAGGACTGCACTGCCTTTCAAATGGATTATTACCATAAACTGATATAGCTAATGAATGTAATTTAAGTGGTGACTAATCATTTATCAAGGGGCTGTTAGATTTAACATTACATCATTGCTGCATCCTCACTTTGTGTAACCAGTGCTACCAGTGTTAAAATCCTTTAGTAAGCTTTTCGAGTATGTGACATATACTCTACTAAAACCAGCAGGCTACTACTTTAATTTGTTTTACACTGGTTGGTAGGCGCAGAAGGTGGATATATTGACGACAAGTTTTGAAAGCTGCAGATAAATGAATTCTTGTGTCAGCAGGAGCATAAAGTGGATGCTTGCTGTTTCTACTGTTGAATGTATTCTCACTAAATACATTATAAAGCTATTCAATGTTCTTTCCAGAGCCAGAAGCGAAATGTGTCCTATGTGTAAGCAAGAGAAAGAATGTGGGTTTTTCGATTTCTCACTGTGAGTGTGTGTGTGTATGGTATATGCAAGCAATGGTAAGGGAATGTTGTGTTCATCTTTTCTAATATGTGTTTTGTACAATACCTGAATCTTTATCTTTGTTTTTAATCCTATTGTTATCCCCAGTCTGCTGTAAAATGACAATGTCCCTCAGAGGATCGATAATATCTTTCTGTCTGTCTGTCTCACCTTGTGAGTCTATGTGTGTGTTATCATGGCAAAAGACACCTTCTGCAGGGGGAACTACCACAGAAGCGTGTTTCACTACTTTGGCAGGTCTGTGTCTGTCTTTTGTTACGAAACTTTACAGGTGTGTAGTTGAGATCGAAATGAGGGCGGAGTTTGAAGATGGGTGTGGTCTAACCCGTGAGTACTGAGTACTCATGTATTAATGTATAATGACCACGGAGTACTCATGGGTTTGAACTTCAACATGTTGATGGGCATCACAGATGGTATGATCCCATCACGAGATGCTGTCCAGTATGTGTGTGTCTACTTGTGTGTGCGTGCGCTTGCAGGTGTGTGTAGGTGTCTGTCACATGCAGCAAGGGAATCTTTACCTAAACCTGATCTCCTAATCTCTCAGTCTCTGTCCTTCCAACACTTCCTCTGTTTCTCCCACTCTCTATCTCCTCTAACCGATGGTGACAGTTGTTCTTTTTAAAGCAGAGTGGATCAGAATGCAGGCGGAGCGGCTGTTAATTATGGATGGCCTGTTTATACTCCCAGGAGCACCAAGGGAGGGAAAACATCCATTCTAACTTTGCCAGCTAACGCCTCATCCGCGCGAATATGATAGGAGTCCACATACTGATTCTGCTTGCCAACACCTCAATAAAGCAGCTCCTCTAACCTCTGATCAACACGTACCGACGAAACACAACACTAAGTCATCTTGAATCCATGTACTGAAGCCACTCAGCAACTAACGCTCGCAAGTATAAATCCAACGGCTACTGAATGGACATAGCAACATCATCAATGATGACTGGTGATATTAGTAAACAATTTTACTCCCATGGCCAAAGTTTGGGGTTTTTTTTTCATAATCTTGCCAGTTTTGATGGTGTTGGAATCTTTCATGTTGTGGATTTTAAATTTCAGAAGGACCAAAACAGCAACTAACAATTATTCTCATCATGTATTAATTACTAATTTGTTGATTATTTTTTTCCATCAATCAATTGTGGTTTAGATAATAGAGAACTTTGCTTTGTCTGGTTATTAACCCAAAACCCAGAGATAAGCTTCATATCATATCTAAGCGAATTCCACTCCCTTAAGAGGGCCATGGGAAAAAGTTAAAAGCTCCCAAACAGCTAGAAAGTTAACCTTGAGTATAGAATATTCTATCACAGATATGTGTTCCCAAGGTCAAGGCTGAATTAACAATCTTTTTTGATTATTTAAACATCATGAATTTTCCGTGTTTATTATACATAAATGATCAACTGATTAATGAACCAATCATTTCTCCATTCTTAGATATAACTATATATCATAATGTTTGTCTCTCTGCCTTCTTCTTCGATCTATTTTTGTTATGGTCCTACAGAAAGCCCTTCAGAGCCAACTGTATGTTTAAATTGCTTTCACTTCAATCTGAGAGTTTATTTAGTAAGAACTGAGTGATGGAGAGATAGAGGTGTTATCTGATGTCGATGAGAGCTGACATCCAGGATCCACATATACTGTATTTTTGTAGCAGTGGATATTTCATATTAATTTGTCTGTTTACAAATCAATCTATGAGTAAATTGTATTTTTGTAAGAGAACAGACTCAATTCTCATTGTTCATAGTTGATTTACTTTGCAACTTTAATCTCATTCTATTATTCAGCATAGCAGTAGTGTAAGGGATCCATCGAGGATGGAATCAAATTATCAATGAAAATAATTTTGAATATCTTTTCAAATATATTTAGGTTGACTTTCAAATTTTGTAAATAAAGTTGTAAGTAATCTTAAAGTAACTTCAATTCCTACAAAAGCACAAACATACCACATTTTTGTTGTTGTAGATACACCCTAAAAATAAGTTGAGTAGCCAAGTACAGACAAGTTTAATTTTGCCTTTTAGACAAGTTATTTATAGAATGAACAATTATTAACAACAGATAATATAATCTACCAAGGACATTTCTCATTTCAGCCGACTTTCAGCTCCAGCTCGAACTTGTCACCTGTATGATTAGCATATTACTTTTTTCAAATAAAAAATGTGAGGGGAAGTAAAATATTGACTGAGTCATTTGTTAGCCTGTGACCTTCTGTGAAACTGGATATTTTATCAACCTGGAGCCAAATTCAAATTGGAAATAGGTCATAAGAACCCAGCCCTAATATGCTTTGTAATTCTGTATGAAAGTTGGTCATTGGTCTGTCGTGAGTTTTATTTGTTATTAATTTACTTTTTTTTTTTTTAACCTGCCATATAATGACATTTCATCTACATAGGTATTACATATTAGACAAAAAAAACATCTAAGAAGACAAAATGTTTAAAAGATATGACCATGTGAGAGATATAAATAATGAGTAATGTGATACTTATTGTCCTCTATGGGGAGGATCTCTCCTCATTAGTCACTGTTTGCAGGCACTTCAGAGCCCAGCACAGTTGTATAAAGGCACCACCAGAGCTGGTAGAGATTCAGTGTCCTGTCAGCAGGGTCAATGTTTGCTGCTTGAACCTGGAACCTTCTAATAAATGACAGTTCACACACACACACACACAACTAAAGCTACAGTGGTTATGAGCAGGCAGACTATACAGGTCATCTGTCATTCACTCATTACATGCTGTTGCCTTATGTATCTCTGAATCTATCTCTACATATGTCTTTCACCTCTGTAGACAAAGGTTCACTGAAAACCTCACTTCACTTGGCTTGTTTTCATTATGTTTAATGCAAAAGATTGTTGCATGCTCCCCACAGCAGATAAAAACAGAACAAGCTGGAAGTTAAAAATAAATCAGTTTTTAGCAAGAAATTTTGGCTGCAAAAAGGTTTTCATTAGTCTTAAACAGCAGCCAGCATCTGTGATGCACTGCTGGCTAGAAGAGATGCCTCAAGCTTGACACACAGAGGGACATCAGACCCCAAACAAAAACACACACACACACACACACACACACACACACACACACACACACACACACTCACACACACATACACACACTCACACACACTCACACACACTCACACACACTCACACACACTCACACTCACACACACATACCTCTATCTTTGTGAGGACATTAATTGACGTAATGCATTCCCTACCCCTTACACTAACCCTAATCTTAACCTAATCCTAACATAGACCCTGAAATCAAATCCTAACCTATAATAAGCCCTTGAAGGTGTGAGGACTGGCAAAGATGTCTTCACTTTTCCAAAACGCCCCAACTCTGTAAGATGTATAATTCAAAGTGGCCCTCACAAATACTGAAGTACAAGTTTATACACACACACACACGCACGCACGCACGCACGCACAGACACACACACACACACAGATATAAGGGTGTTTCTCATATTGTGCTTATTTTTTTGCTGATTAGTCTCTTATCGATGTTACTGTGCGCACACCCATACAAATAGATGAAGAAGACTTGATTCATAGAAAAGGCTAATACTATGGTAGATGATAGTATATATAATTAAATAGTCAATATATAACAGCAGATGAGTGAAACCTAGGAGATGATGACTGATGACAGACTCTGAAAGAGTAAATATGTACAATATAACAGAATTCAACAACCATTTTGAATGTTATTTTGTATGTTTTGAACTCTGATATTTGTGCGACCTAATAGAATGTATTTACTTTAGTGACATTAACATTGACAATCTCTAGCGTAATCATTCATGCTGTAAAAAAATAACAAAAAAACCTATAAATCAACCAAGTAGGTTTGTTTACTTGTTAGAGGGCATTTTACAAATAATGATGTCTAAAGTTTAGGTTATCATATAGGGTCATAAGTAAATAAAACTCAAAAAATCTGCACCTGTTTTTTAGTGCACTTGGTAATCTGCTACATTTCACTGGTCTGTAATTTAAACTGCATGCTATGCATTATATCAAGCCTTCCTGAATGATGTATATTAGTAGGACTTGTAGATTCAGAAGAAGCTGAAATATTTTCATTTGCAAATGATACTCGGGAAAGTTTAATTTGTTTTTGGAGCATCCATGTGACACAGTGAAAACATTCAGCTTTTCTAAGATGAAGATGCGACATCCACAGGAGCAAAAAATTAAGAGAAATATTTATTGTAATTATTGTAACCACAGACGAATTAGCAGTTACAGTCACAGCCTGTGCTGCCTGGGTTTTATATTGCTGCCCTGCAGTTCCTGCTGTATCTGTAAAATTTACTCATTTGAGATTCAGCCACTTTGGTCTGAATATCAGTCTGTGTAAACAAACTCTTTTTCAACACGTGTTGGCAAACTGTAAAGTCTTGCATGGGATTTTCAGATGAATGTGTTTCTCAGAGAGTGCCTATGTCATCCTCAAAGGCCCACAACAATCAGTCAATCCTCTGATGTCTGGGGCTCATTTAGCTCTTTCCTGATTGGTTCTAAAGGCAAGAAAAGAGTTGGGATTGCCCCAGTGGGAGGTTGGGAAATGGAGTTTTGAAGTTCTTTATGTGTTTCTCTTAATTTCCTCACACCCTTCTAATGTTTGCCTATATTTAATGTGTGTGTGTGTGTATGTGTGTGTGCGTGTGTGTGTGTATGCCAATTCCTTTAAGTGTGTATGCAGCTCACCAAGTAAGAGAGTGTAATCAGGAGTGTTTGTATGAAAGCTTGTGAGTGTGTGTGTGGGTGTTTGTGTGTGTATAGAAAAGATTTTAATTAGCTAATGCTGCAACAAACTGTGGCAATATGTGGTGTACAGGAAACCAGATGTTTATTGTTTTTAATAGTTTAATGATCTAGATTTTGCTAATGATGCATGGCAGAAAGTGTTGCCCACTGTGTCTGTAGCCTCTTCTATCTCACTGAGAATCACATTGAAAACAAAAATGTTTGTCTTTGAATGTTTTTAAGGGGCCAATCAGTAAAATGTAATCAAAATAAGCAAGCAGACGTTTTCCACCAGAAGCGTTTGCTAGATGAGAGATGGCCTAAGAATTACGCATACCAACATGAAGTGAACATCATAAAATTGTTTAGAGAATCTATCCAACATTAGTACATTTTCCTCCAGCACGTATTCACGTTCACGTACTCTTATCATGAGCTGGAGCTAGAAATGAAAAATAACATAAAAAATCAAGGAAATACCAATATGATATTGATGTACTTTAAACATGAATAAGTTGGCTTATTGAGACCCTGTTTGCCTGACAATGGCTTTTTTGTAATGATAAATTTGACATTAAGGTGCTTACAGACATCAGAATTTTTTGAGACTGGAGAGCTACTTTGTGTTTCTTTATAATGTGAATAGCAGCCATAGTACAGCAAATCACAACAATGACCACAGAAAGGGATCAGAACATACACACACAGACTGGCCTATAGGTTGGGTTGCCATAATGTCTAGGGAGTACAACCAGTACAGAGAGGACACTGGGAAGGACTACAGACACACATACATCCCACATACACGCACACACACACACACACACACACACACACACATGCACACAATTGCATACACATGCAGGCTCCCTCACACCCCCTCACACATACACATACACAAGGGAGTGGGATAAAAATACTGTGCTGACAAGTCAATTAATCAGATGTGAAGCTGCTGAGTAGAACAATCCTTTACAAGGCTGCAGTTCGAAAAGACTGTGTGTGTATGTATGTGTGTGTGTGTGTGTGTGTGTGTGTGTGTGTGTGTGTGTGTGTGTGTGTGTGTGTGTGTGTGTGTGTGTGTGTGTGTGTGTGTGTATGTGCGCGCAGTATTCAAGTTTCTGTGCTTAATAACCTGTTCCATAATCTGTTGATCAGAAAATTTTAAAGAAATAAGTTTAAACGACGGCATTCTTATTGTGTGTTATTATTTTTGCACTATTTTTGACTACCTGTTACTCTATTCTGGTCACAGTCTCTGCTCCTACACGAAAATGTCATTATGCCTATTAAGCATGGCATGGTAGTATTTTAAAAATATGCATAGGCTATCTAGCTACACCGTAACCCCTTTATGAAAAACACTGCAGCTTTAAGGTGTAATTTGGTCTTCATCAGCAGTTGCAATAATACCAACAGCAGGGTCAGAGAAATGCCAATCAATCAAATTTGTACCTGCCCAAACAGTCCTCTGAAGACATATAATCACGTGTAATGAGAGAAAATACCTGGGTGGATCAAGATGTGAAAACCAACTGCCTGTCTATTGACTGAATATTCAATCAAAATTATAATTTTGAACTCAACAGGCAAGATAAATCAAAATGACATTTCCAATCTCTGCTTATCCAATGATTCCTGTGATGTAAATACTTCAGGAAGTGATTTTCCCGAGGTCAGTCTAATCCAACTCATACCTATGTCCACATTAACATGAACTAAATAAATGGTAACTTTCTGTACGAGCCAGTATGAAGTTCTCTCCATCAAACTATTGTACTCATGTATGTGACCATAATAGGAGACAGTGAAAATGTGTGTCTCAGAAGGGTGTACCATGGTTGCATTATGTTGGTACAAATGATGCAGGTTTATGGTTTGTTAAGCACATTTTTACAGTCTAGTAGGTACTATATATGTGAAATTCTTATTCCTATTTGGGTGTAAACAATTAAGCTATTCATAAAAATCAGATCAGAAATATAAATGCCAAAATGGTTTTAATAGTTAGATAATGAAGAAACAATGAAGGAGGCACATCTGACATTTTTAAGATTCCTGATTAACTCTAGCAGTGTTTGGCTGTATACAAAGCACAAGATTTATTGACTGTTTTTCAGATGTGCAGCACCCAACTGCACCAATGCTGCACTTAGTAAAAATTCTGACTGAGCAGGTAGGTCAATACCTTTATGGAGTAAAACAGTGTTAATGAAACAGACTTCATAAGTCATCAATGACCAGTCTGTACTGTCAGCACCAATCAAGTGTGTTGACTTTGGCTTGAAATCAACAGTGTGACTGACTGGCTGACATCTCCTGAGTGGAGCTGAAAGCAGTCAATCAGCAGTGGGCACTGCAGTAATGACAGGGATGTGTGCACTCCCGCAGGAAGAGCTGTCAGGTCAGTGGATCAGTGCCATTCTGACATACACGAACACACACACAGACACACAGACACACACGTACACACAAAAAGTGAGACAATACATCCGTTTACAAAATATGCTGCCATTTTGTCTGTGCACACACAGTAAATCTCTCAAAAATGTAAACAGTTCAGTGTTGACAGACTCTTGTGCTTCCTCTGTCCTGTTATTCATCGTGGATTCTTCCCAGGGGACTGATATGCACAAATACTTTTTTGCATCTACTGAATTGGATTACAACTGACACTGTATTCAAATAACAGTGGTTAAAGATTGAGGATATCTGAGGATACAAAGAATATAGTTTGCACCACGTGGCTACCCACAACTGCAGAGAACGAGCTAAATTTTGTTGGTTGATGGATGCTTCCTAATCCTGTTTGTTCCAGGTTATTTTATCTGGCCTGTTTCTCAGGCTGAGCAACTACAGTTTCTGAGTTTGGGTCCCTACACGACGAGAGCACTAATTTGTTTTAAATTGGCCTGAGTCCACTGGTAAGAAACTACATTCCCTCTGTTTGGATTCCTGCGTGACAGAAGAGCTATTATATTATAATGGAGCTCGAACACAGACTTACATCGATCAGCCACAACATTACAACCAGCTACAGTACATATACTGTATCTATACACCTTTCAGCCAAACAATAAAACTGGTGATGGGTTTTAATGTTGCGGCTGATCGGTGTGAGTTTGCTTCACTGCATATTACACTTGATAACACCATCATCTATGGACCTATAATTTATATGTAAATGAAATGTGTCTGTTAAACACCACTGAAAGGTGCAGACGGAGTTGTAGACAGTTTGTTTTCATGACCTTTCATATCATGCAGTGACAAGGTTGTTTACAAACAAACAGAAAGCGGTCAGACTTGTTTACCAATTAAACAGTTGTGACAGATGTGTTTACGATCCACAAACACCGCCAGCCTCTGATGATTTTAATATTCATACCTTGCCTCTCGAGAAAATCTCAGTAATACAGGAACGAAATGCATTTAGAATACGTAATACTTAATAGGTTAAATGTATTTTAATGCAAGAGAACAACTGGGTAGTAGGAAAAAATTAGAAATTGTGTTAATGTCTTCTCAGTCTTTTTTTGCTGGTAAATTGGATGATTAGATGATTAGATTGACACAGTCCAAAATGTAATAAGTCAACTTAAGAAAAAAAATGGAATTTTTACAGTATACTGTATGGTGTCATTAGACCTCTCACAATACCAAACTTCAAAAATTTGGTGGAACAGTTCACAAAGCCCTGCGTACAATGTTAGAGGTTTGGAACTCTGTATGTTGTGCCAAGCAATATGAACAAAACAAACCATTCTGGTAACATTAGTCCACTGAACCTATCAAAAAGCATGAGGGACCAGGGTTATTTCATTAGCACAGCTCTCTCTAGAGAGATGACTATGGAAGCCCTGCTGGACTTTTGCCTCTGACCTGTGGATTTGCCTTGATTGATTGCTTTTGTTTTCATCATGCTCAGCAGCGTAGTTCGCTACAAGTTTAGCTGCCTATAGAAATGATTCATGAATTATTTCTTGATCGCAGCTTTTCTCTGCTGCTGTGGACACGTGGGGAGTACGAAGGGGTGAGGGCGGAAGAGACCAAGGGAGAAAGAGGTAGATAAAACACTGAGATAGAGATAAAAAAGCTAAAGAGAGGCAAGATTTTTCACGTGTTTGGGGAACTAAAACAATTGAACACAGCTTGAAGTTAAGTATCTCACTTTCCTTCTTAGAGCACGATAACAAATGCAGTGGACAACTTCACATGCATTATGAACCTCTGCACTGGGCCTTTGATGTTGCCTTAATGCACTTTGTGCTCTTGTACTCTTGAACTCTTCCCATGCTATACTGAGCCTTGCCCCAGTAGGTTATAT
This sequence comes from Istiophorus platypterus, assembly GCA_016859345.1. NCBI lineage: Eukaryota > Metazoa > Chordata > Actinopteri > Istiophoriformes > Istiophoridae > Istiophorus > Istiophorus platypterus. The sequence goes on from CM029126.1 coordinate 13,459,821, forward strand.
TTTCTTTGGGAAGGAAATTATTAAATTAATGATCTTTACCCTTCACATTCAACCTTTAGCTTTTCTATATTTATTATTTAATTACAGAAGACATTAGCCATGTAGAAAAAAATGTCACGTCCTTGTTACATCTCACTTATAAATGACCTGTATCTAATTTGTCAACATTTGTTTTAGTTGACTACACTAGATTAGTTTACTTGAGTACACTAGTTTAATATTTTCCCTACAGATCTAACTACTAAATCTTTTTTTAAGCTGTATTAACTTTTACCACTAAATTGAGTTTTCCCTCAAAATTAGACATCAACTGTTAAGGAAAATATATTAAAAATAGTTTTGGGGAAAACTTTTCATGTTGTGGGCAACAATTAAACTAATTTATGTGGTCTGTTTAACACCGACAACTTTTTCTGATAACAAGAATCTGAAAATATATCTTTTTTTAACCTAATGAAATAAGGAAAAAGAGAACTTGTCACCTAATAAGAACTGAAACTACAGGCATAAGGAAAGAATGATAAGAACAAGAACAAAAACTTCTTTGCACTGGCAAACTTTCCTTTTTCATGTCAGGTATCACCGCATGAATGAATAAGCCACATGCCACAAGGAGAAAAGAATTAAACTAACTGGCCTAAAAAATTGTTTTTTGCTTATCTGTTTTTCAGTCTATAAAGGCAGTGAGAATGGTATGAATACAGACACAAACACAATGGCTGCACATTTGTTTCTTCCGATGCGCTCAAATCATCATCATCCGTAGCATTTAAAACCTATACTCTTAAACGCAATAGCTGCAGGAGATCAGATATGTATGGTGAAGGGAAAAGAAGATGATGACAACAAAAAGGGTTGCAGGGTTACTGTGAGGAGAGAAGCCCTGCAGCTGCAAAATCACTGGGATGAAAACCGCAAACCTGAAGTGACACCTTAAGGTGCACCACACAGAAATTGAGGTAACCTAACGTTAAGATGGTAAATAATGTTACTTAACTTTAGAAGGTATATTAAGTCTACTACTAAAGGCAGTGGTGTAATATTATCTATTAGCATCACACATCAGCGGGACATTACTACATCACTTGCATATAGTAGCTCAGTCAGCTACAATGGCCAGCCTTTTGCTTAGGACAATTTTGTTTGTTTCAGTGTATTAAACATGCAGTCCATGCTAAAGCAAACACAGCTCTATTGGCAAATACATTTCAGATCTTGTCTAATTCAAATGGATCTGTGATTTGCTAAATGTTGTTTGAGACCTCTGCTGGTTATTAAAATGCACAGTGTAAAATGTGGAAGATTGTTTTAGGCTTAAATAAAGCCTGTTGTGCAGTAATTAGCTGTCTAGTACTTACCTTGCTTTATGTGCAAAGAGGTTCCTAATAGGTTCCAATATTTGCAAATATATTCAAATGGTAGTGTACAACCATTTATAAACACGTACTGTATGACAATCCGGTGCTCCTTCTTTGACAAGACAAAACTGAAAATGCCCATAGCTTTAGATTGGCTAAAAAGGTATAAAGGTAAAAGGGTAATGTTGACTAAATTTGACTCAAAATTGACTTTATCTCAGGACTGAGACTAAGACTTAATCTAAAAATAAAAGACAAAATTAACACTTCCTTGAATTATAGATGTTACTCTGCTGCTATACAACACACACACTGTTTTACTGCATGGCTTCATGTGACCTTAAATGCCCTGCTTGATTCACTCGCAGCGACATGATAAGTAGACAGAAGGACAGTATTTATGGGCACTAAACGCTGCCTTCTGCAGCTGAACATGGTCCAGATTCATTCACTAGCACAACTACAGTCCCCCCTCAGGGAGAGTCTGTCTGTGTGAAAGCGAATAACATCAACCTGTTAGTGTTTTGTGTATAATTTTCAGAGTGCTGAGTCTTAAATAATTCAATTTCCGCCACATCTCCCATTCAATGCAGCATCAATCAATACTTTGAATTAAGCAGCTATAAAAAAAAAACAAAGTGCACTAAGTATAAAAAGTGAACTATAATTTCAATTCACATGCAAAACCTCATTCCTCTGTCTCAGGGTCATGCTCACTAAAATATGTTTGTCAGTTGGAGTTGTTATTTTTTCTCTGAAGCATACGCCTCAATGGGCTGTCTGTCTTTTTGGATGGAGCTGGGCAAGATAAATTGACAGCTTCACGCGCACGCACACACACACACACACACACACACACACACACACACACACACACACACACACGTACACACACACACAAAAGCACACACACATATACAAATATATATATTCAGGCATGAGTGTGCATGGTACCACAACACCCCGATGTGCACACACACCTCTCAAACCTCCATCCCACACACATGCACACGCATGCAAAACACAAGAAAGAGTCGTACATTGCCTGATAAACTGAGTGACAGTTTATTTTCAGGACATAAATGAACAGAGGGATAGACTTGATGCTCTGAGGAAAAGGAGAGCAGAGTAAGCAAAGGAATATGAGCTGCACTCACTGCTCGAAGGTGGAGAGATTCCACATTAGACTATACACACACTATGGCCTTTGTCACCATCGTGCAAATGTCTGTCCATGTTGGATTCAATGACCAGTACTGACAGAGCTGCTGAGTGAGCTGTATGAAGCAAGAGAACAAAGAGAGGATATAGATACGTAGATTCAGTGATCACCCACACTTCTCTTAAATCAATCCTGCAGCAGAACTGCAACAGCTTTCGCAAAGGATTAATCTTGAATGCCCAACACAGCAATTCAGTACCATACAAAACGGAATCTACAGTAATAGAGAATGTCTTTCTCTCAGACAATTGGATGTCAGACCCTTCCTGGATCAAAATGTGGAAAGAAAAAAAAAATGCAAATGTTTCACACATCCTTACCAAGCCTGTATCAACAGCGCAGCAGAAAAAGAACCACTTTGATCATGGCTCTAGTTTTAAAGTTGAAAAATATGTTTAATTAGGACAGCTAAGGTCTAAAATATTTTGTGAGCATGAATAACATGATATAATGTGAAAAGAGAGAGTGAAGAGCAAAAGCCACCAGAGGAGCTGACAATGGAGATTTTCCCTGCCAGTAGTCTAACATTACATGGCAACAGAGGAGTCGAGAAGGGCCGCGAGGAAGAAATGCAGAGGAGTGAGGTGAGAGGAGGGAGAGGTCAGGGAGAGGAGGGAACTTCCTCTACCCTTCACCTCCTGACACCTTTTTCTCACTTTGTTTGAAGGTTTCTGTGGGTAACATGTCACATTCTCTGTTTGTTTGTCTATTCTGCTTCCTTTCTCTCTGTCTCCTTCCACTCCTCGTCTCCTTATTTAATTGCTTTCTCCCCTGTCTTAAGGCTATGTATTACATGTATTTCCCTAATGTTTCTTCCCATTCCTTCCCCTGTGACTTGCTCCCACTCTTCCACCTTCCTCCTGTGACTGGATGTCCTCCACGCTCTTGTCCTCCACGCTCTTGTCCTCCCTTCCACCCTCCTCCTCCTGCCTCTCCTCCCCCTGACAGATTTCCATCCTTCCTTTTCACCCACCTTTCTCCTCTCTCTTTCCCGTATCCACTCTTGCAGCTTTCTCCCCACATCCTCCACATCCCTCACTTCCTCCTCCCCTGCTGCTCTCTTCTGGTCCTGGCACTCAGGTCAGGTAGGTGAGGGTTAAAACTTGGTTGTGACCAGCCAGTGAGCCCAGTCAAGGATCATGCATGCAGCATGCTCTGATGCTCGGCTGGAATGATAGGCACACTGAGAGGGCCAGTAAAGAGACTGACTTGCTGGTAAAGACTTTATGGATTTTTTTTGTTGAACCATCAGCCCACTGATGCAGGGATTTGTCCTGGTATCCCCGATGGCCAGTCTGACACTACCCTTCTCTCTCCCTCCCGTCTCCTTCACATTCCCAGGGCTAGTTAAACCATAGAGGTGACGCTCACTGCATTTATATGCACAAAATATTCCAGTATTTGCCCATATTCTAAAAAACAAACTATTCTTAGTAAGGTGTTTGCATGGCTAATAAAAATGATTATTTCACTAATATTCCTGTTTACATGCAGCCGTTCATACTCTGACTAAGAGAAAATACCTTGCTCTTTTATTCTTTCAACTGCTTTAATGAAAAGGGGATGTGATATTTTTGGACATATCCAAAAAACTGTTGATATCTAAGTATTTCAAAATGTTTAGAAATAGGTTTCTCCTTCCATTCAGATGTGTGGGCTTTTCTTTCTTTTATTGAGAGGCATATTCTGAATGTGCTGTAAACATGTAAAAACCATGTTCCACGTCTTAATCTGGAAATGCTAAATTCAGAATAAGGCCAAATTTGGAATATCCTCAGGGAATACGCTTCTTACATGACCCTTATCAAATATTGTCGTGTTCAGGACAATAAGGGAATATTAGTGAGCGTCTAAATGTGTTCAGTGTGTTAAAGTGAAAGTATGCATATACACAGTCTAAATTAAAAGATTGTGAGAGTGCATTCATTGCTTTGGAGAGGAAACGATAAGAGTTTGTAAAAGAGTAACTACATGCAGAGGTCCAAGAAAAGTATGGGAAAAGTTTGTTTTAACACATACACACAGACACATTGAAAAAATAATTGATTCACAGTGAAACTCTTTAGAGAGTAAGAAAGAGACAAAGACAGAGGGATTGGGGGAGACAAGGAGACATGTTATGTTTTGGCAGCTTTTGGAGTTTTGCAATTGACTTTTATCACTGCAGAACAATTGGTATTCACCAGAGTTAAGCACACAAGCTGTTGGTCTATAGAAAAGAAACCAACCCTCTGGCACACCCATGCACCTAACACCCCTAACCTCACAGAACACACCACACAGCTCTCCGTTTTTCTCCTCTTTTTCTCTGTCTAATTCTTTGTCTGTTATGATTCACACCTCACCTTTCTGTCCATCTGTGTTTCCAAAATTTTCTCCTCTTTCTTCTCCTTATTTCTTTTTTTGGTCTACAGATCTGTCTTTTCCCCTTTTCTCAGGCTCATTCTCTCTAGCTTTCTCTCTCTGGATCCTTTGATGTCAGCCCATACCTGCTGTCACATACCACCTGTTCAGTTCTCAGCCGGACAAGACGGGATTAAACTAAACTACACTAACCTGGATGGGACTGGACTGAACTGGACCAGCCTGGACATATCAAGACGGGTGGAAATTAAGGGTATGAAAGTTGGGATGGCACAGAGGTGAATCCTGTTGTCATCAACTTTGTTGACCCAGGTTATACTGCAAATGCATTGGAGACGAAGAGGGTTCTCATTAAAAGTATAAAAGGGCTCATTTTCAGAGAAAGGTTTTTCAATAAGCCTGACCCACGACTTAACCTAACTAAATTGTTTTAGTTTCTCGACCAGAATTCTACCATAAGAAGTTCCATGTGCAGAGATCTGTTATCATTCATTTTTTCTTGTGGAAAACAAATGAAAGTGGAATAGGTCCAGTTGTTGCTATTGTGATATTTTAAATTAATGTTGTTGTTATTTATGATAACATCTGACTGACTGTATATTTTGAATTGAATATTTTGAATTTTCTTTGTATTTTTTAATGTGTTTTCTCCGAAGACATACTTCTGATGGGATGTTTGAAGCTGAAGCCTTGATAATCGACTAGAGTCTGGGTAAAGCTGAGGTGAGCTAAATGTTATGGATGTTATGTCCATGAGAGCAAGCACACCTCCAGATGCACTTCTCTTCCGAGACCCAGTGAAATAAAAAATACATTTTCTGAGTTCTAACCTGTATCCCTATGTTAATTGATGTGTTATCTCTTGATATGTCAAATAAATGTCAAAATTTTTGGAGTGGTTATATAATAAAATCCCTCTTTTCCTGTAAAACATTAAAAGATTTTTGACTGGCAGGTGGCCAGCTAACCCCTCCCATTATTCAAACTGTTCACGATCATTCACGAGTCTCAGTTGCTAGTGGAGTAATATAGCGGGTCAGAGGTACATGGTTAGATATTACTTGGCAAAAACTTTGTTTACATTGTCAAAGAGACGGGCTTCAGTCTAATTTATGTGCTATTCCACTTTAATTTTTAAGCAATCGAATCAATCCCTAACAAATTATATCCTGCTTAAATATTACCTTTCACTTATAAATTCACAATATTGCAGAAGCTAAAGATGTGTTTTTAAATGATTTCCTAAAAGGAACATAAAAAAGTAAGTTTTGCTACAACCAACTTAATGATTAAGGAAAAAAGTATTGAGTTTGTTGAGAAGTTTAGGGATTTCTTTTCCTTTAAAATTCAATCTCAAGTTCTGGGGGAAACTGCATCTCAAGGCAGTGCCACATGGGCTTTAACATTCGGCCTGGTTTTTCCAGTTTGATTTTTTCAGTCTGAAGTGGCTCTGATCTTTATCATGGTCATTTCAGTTCAATTCAGAGAACTCGTTTCAGTTTTAATCTGTCCTGTCTGACATTGTTCCGCTTTGCTCTTTGTTTTTCCGGTCTTATTTCCCCCACTCTCTTCTTTGATTCAAGGCAATTGTTGGGTTGAAAGGTTAGCTCGTTCTTTGACCATAACTACTCAAGAACCCTGAACAGAAACATGAGCATTGCTACAAACTGAAGGAGAGAGGCCAAGATGAGTGTGAATGTGTATGTGTGTGTGTTCTCCCAGGTGACGGAGCATGGTTGAGAGACATACTCGTTTGATCCCTGGAACAAAGAGAGAAGGGAGGGCAAAGGAGAAAGCAGCAGAGAGAGACAGCAGGAGGGCAAGAGACAGAGAGACAGGAAGAGAGAGAGAGAGTGATAAGTGAGAGAGACAGATAGCTGAAGGGTGAAAGAGAGGGAGACGGGGGGGTTAGGAGGGATCAGGCCTCTTGAGAACAGAGCTTTGTTGAAGGGGGTTTGAAGATCACGAGCAGCTTTGTCAAACATAGAGAGAAGGGAAGGAGAAATGTTGTGTCCAAAAACTGTTCGGTGCACACACACACTCCTAATTTTAACAGCCAACTGTGCTGTTTACTCTTGCACACAACATGGGGAAAAAATTTGATAGTTTTAGTGAATCAGGTCACCCGAATTAAAACAAACAAAAATGTATTCTAACTTACCTACTGTAGAGTGGTACCTTGCATGCAGATCATTTTGTTTTGTTTGCAACCTTGCGACTTTGAAATGTCCATCTCTGAGATTTCTGTCGGGAAGATGAAGGTGTAGCGAGCGTAATGTTTGTAGCTCAAACAGCAATGGCATTTAGAGAATGTTGATGTAAAAACCTCAAACCACCCCCAAACCAGGGAAATAAAACCAAAACTATCTTTATATATAGCTTTATTTATAGCTTTATACAGTGATGCTGGAGGTAAGTGAGAAAATATGGCTTTTTTTTGTTTTGTTTTTTAAAATTTGGATGAACCCTTTTACTTTATCTTTAACATAACATAAACGAGACCAAGTCTATACAATTTTCATTGTATCGCACGACTATGGTCGCCCGCGGCTGGACAGTTTCATCATCAGTGAAACTGTCCAGCTTGCCTATGCAATCAGCCCAAGAGAACACCCTACATACCTTCATGGCATTTTACTGATGTCAGAAGAAAAAAAAAACTGCAAGGGAAATCATTTTACATCCAGTACGGTCATCAAAGCTCCTGATCAGCAGGTACTGCAGTGAAAAGTGTTTGGAGGTGCTGAAACAAGTAAAAGGAGGCAGCCGGAGAAGAGCAAGAGACATATTAAAAGGATGTTTAACTGTTTACAGTACAAATTAATTATTTTTTAATCATACTGATTGGCTTGTTGTAAAAGATAGTTATACATATTTACAAATGGTTTTGTAACATATTCTTTTGTCTCTTGATAAGAGAAAAAAAAAAACACTGTAGGACATTTGTAATCCAATTAAAATCTATTCTAGTCTACTATATTTTAGTCTACTATATATCCTATCCAAGGCCACAGCATACATTATAATATGACTGGATCACCTTCATGCACATATGCACACTGTATTATTATGTACACAGTAAAGCAGCCCCCTTTAGACTCTCTCCTTCAACCCTCCATTTCTTTACCTCCACAAAAGACATTTCACTGCAGCTTTAAACTGCTGTTTATTAGTGTTTTTGCATAATGAAAAAAAAAATCACCAATGCTCATATATTCTTGTCCATGCTGATATGAAAATACTGTTGATGTTGGCTGCATTGCATTGAAACATTATTCCATTCCCCTGAACAAGATAAACAAAGAAATTGTTAGAGGCAGGATGTTCAGGTGCCCTTTAGCAATGCATTTTGCTCAGCTGGAGCTGTTGGAATAGGCCATTACATTATGAAGAGACTTATTGTGAGTCGTATGCTAAAAAAAAGTGCACACATACTCAGTCAAGACAAAGACAAGTAACAGATAAAAATGATGAAAGCGCTGTTACAAAATGTCTTTAGCTGATGGTGATACATATGAGTGATCACTAACTCATCCCCCTGCATGCCTCACTTCGACATACTACTGTATACTATAAAGAGCTTTCATCAAAAGTGCTTCAAAATACCAGGATAGCATAGTGTACATCTTTCTTGTGGATTTTCCCATTGGGAATTGAAGCAAAGATCTAAAATATGTTTTTATAAAATGGGTTTCGGCAGAGCGACGAAATAACCAAACCCCCACATCCCCACCCACATCTACCTTATTATTCTCTTCCTTTCTCAGAGACTTTTGTTATGATCCTCCAAACATGCCCAAGAGACATGTGAGTCACATGTGAGTCACTTAGAGAAATAGACTTGTTACTCTACTAGTTATTAATTTCATCTGAATGTTGAGTGTGATGAGGCAAGGTCCTGAAAATAGCAATATATCCAATTTCTGAAACTCTACATAAAACTGATTTTTGTGTTATTAGACTTCAGTCTGTCTCCTCTAATGTGAACCAGCATCCTATCAGCCCCCTCTGACCCTGAATATATATCAGTTGATGTAAAAAAAAGGATAAATATATGAATATAGTAATGTGTTTAAAAAAAACTGATTTGCTGCTTGATAATTTAAATGAGAGCTGGAAATTTCTCATCACTTTGCTAATTTGTTCATTTCCGTTCAAAGATTCATAGTCACTGATTATGTAGTCTGTAAGTGAACATAACTGCTAATGATGTTTTGGCACTGCTTTTTTGTCCCTCATGCCAGGAAGACACAGGTAAAGAAAGTAATTGATCTAATAAACACGAAAGAGTGAAAAATTTTCCAGAGTTAAACACAAACAGTTTCACAGTTCAGACACAAAGCTGACAATGACGCCTTTACCAGTGAGAGGAGTTCCTTTGCAGTGAGCGTCCTCACGTGGTTTTTAAAACCAAACCTGCAGTCTTCCCCTATCTCTAAACAATTATTAATTATGACATTGAGTTTCTAGCACTTGTTGGCATAAAGCTAATAATTTGCTGCTGATGATTCAGTACGCTCACTGTCCTGAAAAGCTCTGGTAAAGAAGGTCTAAAGACCAGTTTGTCCCCTGATCGTGTTATTTAAAAAGTGTTTGAGAAGCAGGACAGCGAAGTCAGTTTTTTGGTAAGTCACTGGTGGCCTCTCGGCCTGTTTTCCCTCCCTCTGTCAGCGTCGAATCTAAGCTGCTAGCCTTCCCTCTCCCTCTTTCTGTCTGTCAGACAAGAGCAGTAGAGAGTGCTGAATATGTGCTGGTAGCATGGTGAGTCAGCCAGCAGCTTTACGTTTAACACATGCCAATGCTACCAGGACTGAGAAGGAACGCAGTCGGGAGCTTTCTCTCCCTCTGTCTGTGGCTCTCTTCCTATTCCTCTATCTTCCTCTTCTTTTTCCCCGTTTCTCTCTTCTCTTTCCTTCTATCACATCTCTCTTTTCATCCTCTTTTCCCTCTTGCCATCCATTACCCATTGTCTCCCACTCATGTTCTCTATTTTTGCCCTCCCCTTGTCACTCTCACCCCCTCCCTCTTTACCTCCCTCCCTCTTTCTCTCCCTCTGTACTCTCCCAGTGGTCTTGCTGAGGGGCATATGCTGTTGCAGGGAGAAGGGGATGTCAGCTTGGATTTCAACACTGTCACAACAGGGGAACACACACATACACACACATGCACAAACAAGCAAAGCAAATGCCCATTTATAAAATATGCTGTATTTCTCTCTCACATACATACAGTAAAGTCACAGGCATACACACAAAGGTAAACATAAATCAAATGGCCACTTGTACAATATGTGTGCACACACAGAAACACACACGCATACACACACAAAATAAAAAGAGTCACACCAGGGTAGAAAACAGTGCTTGTCTGCAAACTGCCTGACAGGCAGAAAATAGCTCTGTCTAAGGAATTGTGAGAGGAGAGAAACGAGAAGTAAAAGAGAAGTAAAAGAGAAGAGAAGAGAAGAGAAGAGAAGAGAAGAGAAGAGAAGAGAAGAGAAGAGAAGAGAAGCTTTTTGAAAAGGAAGGGAGAGAAAGTGTGTGAGGAAAAGAAGAGGAGGGTGAAGAGAGGGAGGAAAGGAGGGTAGTTGAGAAGTTATAAAAGTAGAGAGGGAAACAGAGGACAAAAGGGAAGACAAAGGAAAATGTGTGTATTGGATGACACCTGGGGGCTGCTGTACCATAAGTATGGAAATCAGATCCCACAAGAAAACCAACTACAACTAACAGCTAAATGTCAATTTGTTTTAAACAGCCTATTCTTTTTTACTGTTCCCTTCATCCTTCTCTCCTTACAATCCTTTTCTTGCCATTCTGTTCCTTTGTTTTCCTCTCTCTCATCCATCCAGTTGTGCTCTCTCCTCCCCCAAAATTCTCTCTCAGCTCCTGATACGGTATCAGTGACCTTAGCTTAGTACAGCATGGTCACACTGGCCTGACCAGAATCCCATTACTGACACCCTTCATGTGTAACATTACTGCACAGGGCGTGTGTGTGTGCGTGTGTGTGTGTGTGTGTGTGTGTGTGTGTATACTGTATACATGCGTGACATTGGCCTTTCCATTGCAACAACAATATTATGTGTGGTGTGTAGCAGAAAGACACAAACTGACAAATACATAAACAAACAAACACCAGGACACTGATGCTGAATACAAAATACATAGCAGCATGCTCTTAGTGACAAAATTGGTATAACACACATCCAACCAGATGTACAGACACACACACACACACACACACACAACACACACACACTCACACACTCTCACACACACACACACACACACACACACACACACACACAGACACCCACAGACACACACACACACACACACACACACTTTCCAGAATTATTCCATTCTTATTATTACAGCTCCCTTCTCTAAAGTTATTAATCCCTTTCATTGGGGTTTTTTGAAACATTTCCGTCTGGGAGCCAAGCTCATTAAAACAGCACTCATGTGGGTACCAACCAGAAAAAAGCCCTCTGAAACACTCTGTCACTTGATGCTTGGTTTAAGGCAGCGGAAAAGTTTGCATGAAACGTTTTTTTTTTTTTCATCTCATATCACATGTGGGGTTTTAAATCTTCACCATGGTTTAAATGTTTAAATAAGATCATTTGCCGTAGTTAAACACATTTGTTGCAGATTGAGGAGCATCTGCTCGATTGCCTTTGAGGGTTGCAGGGGGCAGGCTCTGCCATGATTATGTAAATCAATATCAACTTTGCCAATACAAACTCTCATCGAGAGGGCAGTTCCTCTTGGCCATAAATCAAGGCTGGGAAAATCAGCCTTGATGATGACCTTAATGCTTTAACTTTGATGTGTGATGTAACACTAATAATATCTAACCATCACTGGTTAATCTAAAAAGAATGAACTTAACTTGTTTCATTTAAGAGCTAAGATTGAGGAAATTGGTCATATTTCTCTGTTTTGTTTGAATAATGGGCTTACGTAGTATTCACAAATGAAAGGCACGTTACAAATTTGAGAAAATCATCTGACAAGCTACAATAAAACCGAGAACTGACAGGAATATATCTTTCTACATCTTGAGCTGCCATTAGGCTCGATATAACACAAAGAAAGGCTTCAAAATGGTGAAAGACCCTATGAAGGCCAACACATATAGGCTACAGAATTGATTAGAGTTGACTTTGACGTTTGAGAATGGCTTTGATTTTATAGGCTGCTCTTGAAATTGTTGCATCAGCCCTATCGTTGCCATAGAGTTTTTGTTATAAGGATGGAACTGGCAGCCATAATAACCTTAGTCATGATGCTCTCAGTTGAGTTTGGAAGTATATTTTATATACACCATGTGTAGGACCTGAACACTTTAAGAATATCATGCACAGTTAGACAATATATTTTGATTTCTTTCTCCTTAGACAAGGATTCCATGAATTTCTGCCCTGATAAAAAAAAGAGGTCAGTGCAATTGAAAAGGATCCATAAATGTGCAGTTTTGAATGAAAATTCCAGTAAAGACCCATAAATGTGCAATACTGCAAAAACAACTCGTGGGTCATACTCAAAGCTTCTCATCTGACCATATATTGTTCTCCAGCATATAGATCCAATATGGTGGCTGTCAAATTCAACAAGGCTGGCTGATTTCTCTGCAAATTATTCTCAATGATTAATGGTCTTATTACTATAGCCAATCCTCCCTCCACCGCAAATGCATACAAGAGAGATACAAGTATATGATTAGAGAGGGAGGAAATGAGAGGAAGGAGAAGGAGGGTAGAAAATGGAGGGAGACAGAAGATGAAAAATAGAACAAGGAGACGAGGTGTGCCTGACAAACTAGTGTAAACCAATGTTGGAACTCTGGATAGTTATACTGATTGATTTATTTTCTAGAAATCTTACAGTGGCTCTGGGGTCCTTTACTTTTTAGGCCAAGTAAATGAGAAACAAGCTTTCACCCTAGATAGTTCTATACTGAAACAAAATAAGAAGGAACTGTTGAAGGAAAAGTAAGTGAGTCAAGGGCTTGTATTAAGATGAATTAAAGTAGGTAAAAAAGAAAAATAAATCCACATAATGTATATTATTGGATCAAAACATCTGTGATAACCACTACTGAATAAGCACTGTTATAGTTCTTGTACTTTCCTTTCAGTTGGAGGTGAATCACTCAGCACTACAACAATAGACAACAAGCAAAAGATAAACAAGTAAATAAACAACAAACATGTACTCCAAGCAGAGCCCGGCATTTAGATGCTCTACATAACGCTGTGTTCATTGAGAAACAGAAATAATTGAAGGTTTAGAAAATACGAGTTTTAGTCTATTTGTATGAGCGTTTCTTTGTATGTGTGTCCATGTATGTGTGCATGTACAGATGGGTGATCAGCTTTGATGCACCTTTTCAATGATTCTACAAGTCTCTGAACTTTCCTGGAGGGATGAACACCATACCATAAAAGATTTTCGCTTATTTGGTGTTTTGAAGATGGTGGTGGAGAGGGCTGTAGAACACGTCAGTTCAAATTCTCCCATAAGTGTTCAATTGAGTTGACATCTGATGACTGTAAAAGCCATAGCATATGATTCACATCATTTTCATACTCATCAAACCATTCGCCGACCCCTCGTGCCCTATGGATGGGAGCATTGTCATCCTGTAAGTGACCTCCATCAGGACAAAAATGTGGATGAAAGTGATCACTCAGAACAACTTTGTATTGATTTGCAGCGACTCTTCCCTCTAAGAGGACAAGTGGACCCAAACCGTGCCAACAGAATGACCCCCACTGCACGTGTCAGCCACCAGATCCCCTCTCTGTGGGGGTCAAGCATTCAGACCCGTACCACTCTCTTGGTTTACGCCACACATCCACTTTCCAACTTGTGGAGAATATGGTGAAGGATGACTCACCATATTCCCCACAAGTGAATAACTCGAGTCAACATCTCAATATACCAGTGCCTATGGTTTTTGCACCACTGAACTGTCACATGTTAATTCATCTTTGTGATGAGGGGTTTATATATTGCAACCCTACTATAACATCCCTCTCTGTGTATTTGCAGATGGACTGCTCTTGCTAACAGTCTGATCCCATCCTGTGTTGCCATTCACAGTCATCTGAGGAAGAGCTACTCCTCTGTTTTTCCTTATATATTGCACAAATGCATAAAATATCACAGTCAAAAAAGTATACTCTTTCGACCACAATTTCTGACATTACTTATCAATGTCTTTCCTACAGATTTAATGCAGATTTCACTTTGGTCACTGTTCCTATTGAAACACCTGTCAGTTGAGCAGGGTTAGTGACTGAAGCTCCTGCCATCTGTGCCCCGACAGTGAAACCTCTTTCAAAGTCACTTGGATCATTTCTTGCCATCTTGATACAAAATCAGAATCAACTGAGCCTGCTCAGCATTTTTATACAGGCCACGGAGCATGATTGGATGTTAACTGCTTAATTGTACCATGTAGTGCATCTGCGTGGAAGCATCTGGTTTATGTTTCTCCATTCATTTATTCAGGGTTTCTCCTTTAATTTGTCACCTGTTTACATGTGCCTTTATGCATGTGTGTGTTTTGTTGAGAAGAGATTTATACTCAATATTCTTGACTGGAAGAAATGTAATTTCTTACCTTCAGACTTGTTAAAAACATGTTTTGTGTTATATAAACCACTGCAGTAGATTAATTCATGCTCCCTTAAGAAGTGGTTCATTTAGGGTAATATAACATCTGTTCCTTCTGTTTGCATGATGTGATATGGCATTTTCATGGTTTGCTGAGCACAAGCTTCCTCGTAATTGGTTTGCTTTATTCCCAGCAAATGCAATGACCTCTATTGTTGGTGATTGCCTACAAATAATTGCGTGTAGAGTTGCTACTATTTACAAAACATTTGATCTACATTTGTTTTTGAGATCTGTAAATGATGTTGTGGTGGATTCATTTCCATATCCATAAACAAGTATGAAATAACTATGCACCCTGAATTGTCCTAACACATAACCAAAAAATACTAAATAGTTCAATGTGAATTTTTTAAATCAAAATGTGTTTCTTTTAATCATCACCCTGAACTTTGCAGTTCAGTAAACACCACTGCTAAGATAATCATCCATGTTATCACATTTTGAATATGATACAACTGCTTCATGTTCATTACTAACTTTTCTATCAACTTCTTGTTAAATTAACAACCGGTTTCATTTAATTCCTTCTTTGAAATAGATTCTAGTGTAATTGTTTTATTAAAAAAAGAGAAATCAAATGATTGGAAGTACAGCTAATATTGTTATCCACAGGGCCCTTGCTCCTCAAAAGTCCGAATGCCTCATTTTGTAAGAGTGAGTGTAGAGCAACAGTAGTAAATTGAATAGATGCACAGGGGACGAGCATCAGTGAAGACAACCAACCAGGACAAGAGAAAGTGAAAAACTGGCCTTGTAATTACTAGATTCCATTATCAAAATAATTACAGTAACACAAAATAAATAAACAAGCAACTCTCTCTTTTCGTATTACTGCAGCAGTGAAATGAGTGAGGAACTGCAACAGTCTTTTGGCCTTTGTCCCCTGAGTTTAATAAAACCAGTCATGTTTCAGCTGAGTGTCTGTCTCCCTGTGTACCCTTTAAACTCCTCAATCATGATACCATAACCACTCTCTAAACACAAGTACTTTACTGAATAATTTACAAATAAGATTTCAAAACTGAGCTGGATTGGACACTTTTTTTTTTGGACAATTTTTCTTTCATTGATAATTCATCCTATATATTTGTTCTCTGAAACTACTCTATAGGGCAACAAATAACTTTTTGAACTTGTTTTGAAACAAAAATAGATGCAAGTTGATTCTAGGTCCAGTTGTTGCCCAGCTAACAAAAAAAAAAAAAAAAACTAACTTTTTACTGCCAGAACAGACCTTTTGTTTGCAAACAGGTTAGTGAGTTTCAAAACTATTTCAAACCAATAACATCAGTCCCTCAAAATGACTGAAATAAATCCTGATCATCCTCCTCCTCTGTATAATCTGGTCTACCTTACTCTATTAAGATTTCCCATTTGAAACACACAGTTAGACAAAGGAATGATGCAAATACAATGAAAAGAAAGCATACTTTAGGAGGAAAATTAAATGATACATGAAAAGAGGAAAGGAGGGGGAGGGCAACAGAAGGGAAGAATGTGGGAGGCAGCCACAAAATGAAAGAGGGAAGGTTAGATAGGGAGGGAGATAAAGAGGGAGTGGGGTGAGATAGAGCCAGAGGATTGAATGGAGGAAGAGATGGTTATGACTAGAAAGGTGTGATGCAAGGAGCAGGATGAGTCTCTAATTAGATTTTTCAGCTCAGACTTCAATCTCTCACTGTGACCTTAATAAACAGATGATATAGACACACATACAAATCCATGGCTACGTGCACACACATATTCTCACACACACATACACACATATACACACATACACACACATACACACACATACACACACACACACACACACACACACACACACACACACACACACACACACAATGTGATGAAAGTGTTACCCCAGCATTTTCCAGTTAAATGTACTCATTAGCCTAGTTGCACATGGCTGCCTGGGAAAACAACAAAGTCAGCTCCAGAAAGCAGAGAGCATTCATCTAAGAGCCTGTCAGAGTGGGAGACAGAGAGCAGAGGTCTAAGCACTACCAGAAACTCATTTCTGCATTATTTTCTCTCAGTCTAAGTCACGTTAGACGCCGTTACATATATTTTCATGGCATATTTATTTGAGCAATATTTGGCTTTTGCTCACAAGCAGTCCCAAAAAAGTTGTCATAATGAATGCTAGGCATAATTTTCAATTATGCTAACAAACATTTAAAAAAAAAAAACAAGGTTTATTTTCCTATTTAAAATTTGTGTCTTGTACCCAAAGGCAATGTGAAGCACAGTAAGGGCAGTCGGCCTCATACACTACCTCTGGGTGTGTGCAGTGATTGTACACATGCAGGATTTGTACACCATTA
The DNA here is from genome assembly GCA_016859345.1 of Istiophorus platypterus. NCBI lineage: Eukaryota > Metazoa > Chordata > Actinopteri > Istiophoriformes > Istiophoridae > Istiophorus > Istiophorus platypterus. Next base: position 13,476,784 of record CM029126.1, read on the forward strand.
CACCATCTCACCTGTCGACACTTCCTACTCAAGGAAGATCTGAGATGGGCATAAAGATGGGCTCGGGGCAAGTGAGCACCCAGGGCAAAATGGCCTATTGGGGTTTATCATCTCAAGCAGGATACCACAGTGGACAGCAAACTATGCTGGGGCTATGTCCTCATGACTGAAATGATACCAGATTATATATATGGCATGGAATGAATGCTCCAATCAGTTGATTTTGGCTTCCCCGGAGATAACACATCCAGACACATATCTATCCATTCTTCTTTATTTACATAGAAAGTTGCAATTCGCTGTAACCAATTCGAGTGCACACTAGGTGAAAGGCAGGGTTCACCTTGGAGAGTATGTCCGTCAATCAGAGGGGCTAACACACAACCAGACAGATAGACAAACCATCCCGCTCTAACCTACACACAAGAGTCTCAAATCCAATTGACCTGCATGTCTTCCAACTATGGGGGAAATAACAGGAACACGAGTAGGCAATCCAAAGAGTCATTGTAAGAAAAGGCAAGACTCATCACAGTAAGATCCCAGAGAGCAGACTGAAACTCAGGATGTCTTCCTGGGAGGTGATAGTACCAACCACTGATCTACCACCAACATCCATCCCACATTCAAATTGTTTTAAATGAGTGTAAATTTGGAACGCAAAGAAATGTGCACCGACCAGGAAAAAAACTTTCTACCTGATCTTTCTAATCATAGTTCTGCAGTGACTCTGAAAGAAAAAATGAACTATTAAAATTTTATAACTTCACACGTTCACTTCACTGGTGCAGATTCTGTGTTGAAACACTGAAACACCTGCTGTGTAAGTTCTTAAAGTTGATTTCTCTCACTGGTGACTACCAGGCAGATGGTGTACCTACACTTCCTGCTAACACATGAATGATTTTTGTCCATCTGCAAAGGCAAACGAGGAAGCACAGCCCTTTCAAACTTTATTATATATCAATATTATTATTTCTCCAGTTAGTGAAATGATTGACTCTCTCACACACTCACCTGAGTCCAAAGGAGTCCTTTTCTGTGGAGGCAAAGACAAGATGACCATCTGATTCAAAGGCTGACCTTCAGGCAGAATCTGTTGGGTTAGAGGAGTTCATGGGATCATGTGTTGATCAGGATTCTGGTTGCTTTTGTGCATATTCCAGCCTCAAAATAGGCTTGGGACTCATGTTTGGAGTCACAGAGCCCTTGGTTTCAAAGGGACAGAGAGCAGTGGTAGACCCACACACCAACTCACAAAAGACATGAGTGAGAGGGAGGTGAGAGAGAGATAGTATTTGCCAAGTACTTTAGTAACTTGGCCTATAATTTCTTCTACATTATTTTCTTTTCTTGAAGTGACTGTACATTGACTGAGCCTTTCCTGACTGTAAAATTGGATCCTCAGTGTATTTTTGCCCTTTGATACCTAAGCTAACAGCTGAGGTGAGGTGGGCAACAGGGGTGTTTCTCATCCCACGAGTGGAGGAAAGCTGCACTGACTTAAAGGCTGGACCAAGTTTGCTCTGAGAACTGAGAACAGGTGGATGTTGTCTTTAAGCAGATTTACACTGATGGGTTGAATTGGGATAGTGTAGACAGACAGCCGGAGTTTTATATGTACGCATATATACGCATTTAAGTTAGAAAACGTTAGACTCAGCTGCAATGAGTTGTTCAAGAGCCATAATAATTTGTCAAGTTTGTTACGTCTGTAGTTCTTCTTCCATGGAGATGGGTGGTTTCCCTTATCTTTTGGAGTGTACATTTTTAAAACTGTTTGCTCAATGAAAATGAAAATCAGGAAATTCCAACAAAATAGACTGAATTCTCAATTTAGTTCTTCTTGTTAAGGAAACCAATGCAGGGATTATTAAAAAAATGAGGAGAAATTATATATATATATATATATATATATATATACATACATACATACACACACACACAGACACACATAACTTAACTCTATCTACATGTCTATTTGGTATCCTCTGCATCTACTGTATGGTTATTTACTATTAACACTTTGTTTTAATTTAGACTTCTCAATTTGATTTGATTTAGAAATACAATGCATTTAATTGCAGAGAATTGAATTTTGTATACACTGCAGTCAATGGTGTGTTCCCAACCACATTTTCCAGATTTAAACTACATTGGAAAAATGTCTGCTCCAGCTAAAAAAAGCCTTTTCAGCTTCTGTAGTCATCAACAAGCAATGATGGTTAGTGGTGGAGTATTATCAATTCCCAGGTGTATAAAACAACACAATCAGAAGTCACAGTCATTATTTAGATTCACTACCCGACATTGATGAGTTCAAAGGTGTATTTACATTTATGACAAATAAAGGTTTTAATCATTAACACTACAGAAATGTAGGAAGTACTTGGTGCTTCTATTGAACTTTTGAAAAGAATAGGTCTTGATTATCTGATTATCTGATTTAGACTGTGATTGAGAAATACAGTATATTGAGACTCATTGGTGGCGTAGTGATTGAAGATTTCAATTTATTCATATTCATTACTCCGTAATGTGCTGTATATATAATCTATGAGAGCTGAGCTCGAGATGCAAACAAGCTCCCATTGAAATGTTTTAATTGGCCTGTTCTATTTCCATTTCAATAAGATGTCCCCTCTCCTCTTCTCCTCCCCTTCCCTCCTCCTTTGTCCCCTCAACTTCTCTCAAGGTGTCCTGTCTGATATTTGACATGCTAGCTCTCTCTCTCTCTCTGCTTCCTGTAAATGGATCGTTTAACGCCACAATTTGGAGCTGTACAGTATGTGAGGAGATAAAGATAAGTGTATGTGGATATGAGAGTTGGTGTGCAACTGGATGCAGCAGGACAAGACTAACACAGGAAGTTGAAAGAGGAGGAAATGGGAAGATGAAAGGAGAAGACATGAAAGGAGATGGGGCGAAGAGAGAAAAGTTGAGATTTCATGAACACTACAAGTGGAGCTCTGGCAACTGAGATGAGATGTGCCTCTGATCAGAAGCCATTACAGACTGACACCATCAAAACTATAATCCAAAATTATTCAGAATAGGACCATTTTATCAGCACTTCAATTCAAATATCAAGGCAGTAATAATTTGGAGAGTTTTAAGACCTTGTTCAACATTTTAAATCTGTTTTAGACAAGTATGATTCTAGCATTTGTGATGCCACAACATAGCATAAATACTGAGAGTCGAATTCAAAGATGTTCAGATAGAGGCTCAAAAAACTGACAAAATTTTGTGCACAGCAAATCAGTTATGAATTTTGTTATAAAACATTTTGGCAGCCGTGAGACAGTTGGCTATACATAATACCTAAAGCTGAAAAGAATTAGCATACACAGTGGTCATACTGTGGGCACTTGTCCATTTAGCTATCCTTCAAACAAGATAATGCATAACATAAACCTGAAAACCTGACAAAAAAAAACAAAAAACACTTTTACCAGCCAATATTAAATCTAGATTGTTAGCTTGGTGTGTGATAATTTGAAGATTAAACTTGAAAAACCACAAGTAAGAAACATATAGGGTAATAAAAGGGACTAGGCTAATTTCAAATACTATTAACAGCAACAGCTTGTAACCAATATACTGTAAATGCATTGCTGTCAGAGAGTTTACATTTAACATAAATAAAGAACTACCAAACTACTCTTTGTATACATCATATAAAACCGCAGAAATCATTTAAAAATATATATATACTGGAGTAATTTTAATCAAAATCACTAAACTAAAAGGGAAAGTCTATGAAATATATAAATGAAAAAAAAAAAAACAGAAGTCATATTATTTGAAATTAATAAATCATAAAAACCAAAAAAGGGTGTAAAAAAATCTACAACCTTGTGTGAAAAAAAGATGCATATAAGCAGCAATATTAACAAGGCAAAATTTTCAATGCTGAGTCCTATCATGGCTGCACTACAAACAACATTCCCTGAATTAAGTGAAGTCAGGAAGTACATTTGCTTCAACAATCAACAACTTAAAAACCTCTGGCCAGATCAGAAATGATCTTACTTTGATTGCTGAATTTTAGATGCAGATGAAGAGGAAAGAGAGTGGGAAAGAGTATGGATAAGAAGGAGAAATACCATTGATCAAAATCAAATGCCTGCACTCTTGCCTATTCTCCTTACTTTTCCCTGTCTCGTAGTTTGTTTAAATTCACCTTTTCCAGTTTCCATTTTTTTCTCGCCCCTTTTCCTTAGCTTTTGTCTTTAATTCCATCTCTACTCTCTCCCTCAGTTCATTTTACCCTCAGCCCTCTATCTAATTCCTCCTCTTCTTCCTTCCATCTGAACTCCTCCTCATCTGTTCCCCCTTCTCTGTTCGTCTTTGTGTGCCCTGCCATTCTCTGTGCTGCCCCAGGCTCAGACATATGGTGCTCCCCTCTCTACTATTGTCATCCATTAACACAGTTGTCAGTGAGAATTACAGATACATAGTGCAACATGCAAGGCTGTGCTCCTGCTACTGATGCTGGAGAGAGAACAAGGCAGGGAAAGATGTTAGGTGTCTTAAAAGGGTAAAATAGACATGTGATACACAGCGTTTTAAACATTACCACATACAAGAAACATGGTGAAGGATTGACATAACTTACATCATTTTAGTGTAAATAATTTCCTTTTAAGTACACTCAGTAAATAACTAAGTAATTTATGCCAAGTTCATGAAAATTTTCAAATGATCCCAGATAAAACACTTTGCCTTGTGTAAATGGAGTGTTCGAACGTTTCTGGTTTCAGAATGGTTTATTTAAAAATATAAATGAAATACCTATTCTACACTTAGACAAAAATTAAAGACAGGTTATAAACAGGTAGCAATGTTCTGCCCCAAAACCTCTGTTTTCACTGTCAAACACTCACCACCTGACTGTTTGAAGGTCACACGTTTTGGTCCTTTGCAGAGGACGACAGCTGCTGTCAGCTTAGATTTGCGAAACAATCTAAGCTGCCATCAAAACCTCTCAGACAACCCCTTGACTAATCTACTTCTCTACCGTGCATACATATGCTCACTACGTTCCGCCTGGTGGTCTTTACTGAGAGGTTAAGGTCCCAGTGAAGAAAAAATAGAAAGCTGACTTGCATTGGCAATTTCCCTGCAAGTTAATGTGTTAGCAGTTAGCTCACCAGCTACCATAGTTTATCTAGCTACTCAGTAATTAAGTCTCTGTGTCATCAAACTCCTAAAACCACATATTACGCAATAAAGCTTACTGGTGACTATTAGCCAATACTTGCTATTGTAGCTTCATAGCCAAATAACTAACTACATTTTTTTTTACTGACAGCTTTAAGTTCTGTGATTGTCACCTTTCTAGCACCATATCCTGCGATTTATATTACTTTATAAGTGCTGCATATACTTCAAGACAGGAGGGCTTCTCGCATTCAACTCAACCAGCCGGTAATACAGTAGGTAGGGAAATGTCATGTGAGTAACCCATTTTCAGGGTTGTTAAAAAAACAAAACAAAAACAAACAAACAAACAAACAAAACCCTATGACGTTTGCCCTCTGCTCACCAGCTGAAAATGGCATTGAAATGTCATACACGTTTGGCCTTGGCTGCAGCTTACAGAGTTAATTGTGGGTAAGTTTGACTCAGGTGTGCCAGCTAGTGAGTGGTGACTAGTGTTGCTAATTAGCTCTCTCCAAAATACCACAGTGAAAAGGGTCCGTCGAGCAATCGAATATAAATATCATTATAACAGCAATTTTGTATATGGATATAATTAGAAGTGTCTTCAAAGTTTTACGTACTTTAAACACATGTCTTCAAACATTTATGAACTGTTAAAGCATTTGATCTAATGTATTCTGGACAGAAAAGCTGTTTGCAGTGTAAAATAAAAAAACAAGATGTGGCCATTCTGATTAGATGCCTCTATCAGATGCCTATATGAAAGTAAAGTTTGGATCTCTTCTGTCAGCAACAGACTTGAGTTTGATTAGACTGAATGGAAAATCACAGCACAAACATACACACACACACGCACGCACACATGCACACACACATGCACACACACACATGCACACAAGCACATGCACACACGCACACACTCACACTCACTTCTCCAAAGTTCTAATTAAAGTGGTTGTTATGACAGAGCTCTGAGTGTGATGTACAGTATTACACAGCAGTCAGTATCACAGTCACAATGTTGTGTGTGCGTGAGTGTTTGTGAGTGAGAGATACAGACAGAGAGAGAGAGAGATAACAGCTCTATGATAATCATTCCATAGGGAACAGCAGAGCAGAGAGCTGTGACAGCTTGTCCGCCAGCTAACTGTCAGTTACACAAACAGACCTATGTGAGCAGACACACACGCACACACACCGATGCTAATCAAACCTTACAGTTGTTACATCTGATTCAATGTCAAGGTCCTATTTAAAGATATTTTTTACTTTATTATGTAGTCAGCAGTGGTGATATGGGAATTGTGGTGTTTGTGGGATAATATGGAGCAGCTGAATGGGAAACAGGTTTTTAATCACGACTTGACAGCTGATCTCTAATTTGCAACGTGAGAGAAGAAGAATCGCCTGCTGGTGCTACAGCAGCACTTATGCAGAATAGGTGCCACTTTATAAAACAGGTAGATGGTAGAGTGAGGGTAGACAGACTAACAGACAGTCAGGTATGAAGACAGAGAGACAGGCAGAGCCTGGGGTGGTGTGTCTGCATCGCTCTTTCGTCGTCTGCAGGTTTTGATTCTGTTTGAAGTTCTCTCTTTCTGTGATGGGTTTTGTTAAGTCTTGTCAGATTGTTCTTTCGCTTTTTCTGAGTTGTCAGGACAAGACGTCTTTAATCTTCCTTATCTACCGTATCTGCAAAGAAAAGACAAATACAGCTCTTTTCCTTTTTTCGCTCATAATGAGATGAAACCCACTAGCTGTGTCCATATTCCAATAATTTAAGGCTTACTTTGATATCATAGTTGTTAGAGCAGATGTTAAAGAAACTGACATTTCAGATCTTTAATTGCGTGAGCAGACCAGAGGTATATGGAGAAGCATATTCAGTTATTAATAATCAAAATTTTGTCTTTACATTATGCAGCAAAACTTTCCTTCTTGCCTGGGAGTTACACAGATCAGCCAAAATGTTAATCTTGTTAAAATTGCACCTGTAAATGGATGGAATATCTTAGGCAACAAGTGAACAGTCAGGCCTTGAAGTTAATGTGTCGGTAGCAGGAGAAATTGGCAAGCGTAAGCATCTGAGAGACTTTGTCAAGGGCCAAATTTTGATGGCGAGATAACTGGGTCAGAGCATCTCCAAAACGACAGGTCCTGTGGCATGTTCCCAGTATGCAGTGGTCAGTACCTACTAAAAGTTGTCCGACAAAGGCCAAATAATGAACAGGGTCATGGACACCCAAGTCTCCTTGATGTGTATGGGGGAGTGAAGGCCGGGCCCATGTGTACCAATCCTACAGAAGAGCTGCAGTAGTACAAATAGCTGAAAACCTTAATAGGTTTGGTTCTTTTACATCACGTGGACAGCTAGGCCCATTTGGGTCATTCACCTGGGAAAGAGACGGCAGCAGGATGCACTATGTGAAAAACGCCAGCCAGTGGAGGCAGTGTGGTGCTCTGGGCAATGTTCTACTGGGAAACTTTGGGCCCTGGCATCCATATGGATGTTACTTTGACACGTACCACGTACCTAAACATCGTTGCAGGCCATATATACCCCTTCATGCCAATGGTATTCCCTGAAGGCAGTGGCCTCTTTTAGCAGGAGAATGCACCTTGCCACACTGAAAAAAATTGTCCATGAATGGTTTAGGTACATGACAAAAGGATGGTATGTATGCATGTAGGTATGTAAGCCTATGTTTTAAATGGAACGCTGAAGTAGAATATAGCTAAAATTGCTGAAAACCTGTTTAATGAGCAATTGTATAAACTATGCAATTTTTTGGTCATTCTTTTACTTTAGGTTGTAGAAATGTGGAATTGTTAGGAATATGTTTATGGTTACTAGGAGAGGAGAGTTCAATATCGCAGACAAAACACTATAGGACGCGGCCGAACTGAAAACTGCCCCAGTGCTGAGCGGAGAGAAGCGTCATTGAAACTCCTAATCTTCAGTGACTTTGTTGGAAAGATCTGGAATCCTTGACCGTTAAAAGTTAATCTCATCATAATATGGGTCTATTTTCCAGCTCACAGTTTGCTGACAGAGGAAATCATCATGCTGGGGAGAAACCAGGCGTTCACACTTCAAATTACCGGTGACCCCCAATGCATATACACATGCACACGCACACGCGCACACAATCGAAAGACAAGAGCACAGTCACACACGCAAACATTAACAGAGAGAAATACAGTAAATGTACAACAAGCATATGCTGACATGCACATGTACAGATGGACACACACTCATCACTTACAGTTTCATCTATTCACTACGAGCGATACTAAATATACCATAGTGAAGAAATAACCTCCACTTGTCTTTGGAGGATTCTTTGTCGACCATGTGCAGCGAGATCAGAAGTTGTGATTATTTCCTTAGAATTGGGCCTTGTGCAAGAGAGATTTTCAGTGTAATAAAAATAAATAAATACCAGAGAATCTACATGTACATATATGTATCTAGTATCTAGTATCTCCTAAACAACTCTACATGCTTAAATTAAATAATTAAATAACTGAACAATGAAGACCAGAATTATTACCTGGAAATTAAACAAGAAAAAAAATCAAGTCGAATAACCACTGATCAGAAGCAAAATTTTGGCCGGTTAGCCTATTATTTGCCTGTTTCGCTATTGTTGATATGTTCTCCCCAATATTACCTGAATGTTTTTGCACAATTAATGCTCAATATTAATGCTAAAAAAAGAAACCCTTCTATTTGACAAGCTATTGGCCAATTATTACCTTTCGATTATTGAGCTATAGTGCTACCTTTTTTCACATTGCCTGATTACTAAATGGTAGATTGCCTGATTTATGGCTTGAATTAGGAATAGTCAGTCTCACTCGACATGTGTGCACTGAGTATTCACTCTCTAGCCCTGCCACCATTATCAAATTACTTTGGTTTATGGGTATTTTAAAAGTTTTTTTTCTGACTTGTTAAGTCAGGAAAAAACGTATTTCCTGACGATATTCTCTTATTCTTATTTACCAGACTCACAGACATCTCACAGTTTTAGTCTACGGAAAGCCCAATTGCATGATCAACAATGAGGTCCACCCTGCTGGAACAAAATCTGAGTGCTGATAAAACAATGCAAGGTTTCACATAAATGCACAGACACATACAGGACATAAACAAGGGGCCACTGCATAAGACACTGTGGTGTGCAGTTTGAATGTGACGAAGGCAAATGCAGACAAAAGCGGAGTGCTCTTAACGTCACTTACAATATGGCATAGTACTTAGTCAAGGTCACTATCGTACTGAGTCTGTGCTTGTGCGTGTGTTCCTATATATATGCATATTTGTGTGTGCATGTTTGTCTAGTGATTACAATAATGCAGCCATTTTGAGCTATACCAGAGTGAAGTAAAACCATTAAGGGTCTGACAGAAGTGCTGACTGTAGATTACAGTGGCTCTGAATCCGAGCCTGGCTTTGCTCCACACAACTATATGCTTTGCTACACCCATGAATGTAGCAATGTAAACCAACAACAAGCAACATGCTGTGTCATTTATTCCATTCAACGGTAAAATCTCACATGGTGCTGCCACATTAGGTGATAATGGTGAAGGTGTGCTTCAGCTAATCTGAAATTAACATACAGGACATATTTTGTCTCGGTTTGCTAATAGCAGAATGTACAATTCAAAGTCAATACCACAAAGTTAACCATCTTTTTATAGTTAACCAAAATGCTACAACATGAGAAAGAAAAAACAAAATGCAACAACATCAGATTGAAAAAAACAAAACTACAATACCTTTACAAAAGCAGCATTAATCTATACGACATCTAAAAACCACATGTCTAGTTGAGAGAATTATATATTCGATTTTTAGACTGAAATTTTTGTGTCTTGGTAGATGTTACGGAGCAAAAAATTTAGGTCACACATGTGCCCCTAAGAGAAGTGACTATCAAATATCACCCTCCTATGAGGCTGGAAATTATATGATGTTTTAATTAAATCCTGATCGATCAAGTTGACTTTCAATAGCACCTTACAGCAACCTAATTACCTAAAGACAAAAGTCAAAAATCATAAAATATAGAAGAATCAATCTGTATGAAATTTCCCATTTGGAAATGTCACTTTTGGCCAGTAGGTGATAAAGAATATCAAAAATAATTACTATAATTGTCAAAGCGGCCGGCATCTTCTTTTGGAAAACAACTTATATTGTCTCCCAAGCATCCCTCCCTTTGAAAATGTGTTGAATATGTAATATCTTGCCATAAACTGACTATGAATGACGAATGCAATCGTGCAACCGATGTGCAACACAATGTAGTGTGTGTTTAATGAGATTCCATACAGCCTGAATGAAAACAGGAGTGGCTTTGTGCTAATGGTTTAGATGTACTGTCTACACATCCTGCCTAGCGATTTCCTGTTGGCGATCAAATGTTGGGAGATGATTGATGTCAATTTCACTCCAAAAGCTATGCCAGGAGGGAGAAAGACAAGGAGGAAAGACAAAAGACTGTGCGGAAAGAGAGAGTGAGAATGCAGTTGGGGACGAGAAGGAGAGAGATAAGCAGCATGTGTGAGCCTCTAACCACCAGCTGACACTCTTCATCTGTTGTGTTGTATCTGCATGCCTGTTTCACCATCGGAGCACTGTGGGTTTGTCTGAATACATCAAAACACTAGGAAAAACAAGGAATGAGAGAAAGACAGAGCATTTTTTTAAGAGAGACTCCGGCATCAGCTTTCTGTCTCGCTTTCTCTCTCTTTCATTTCTCTCTGTGTAATATAATTTTCCCACTCTGTCCTGCTTTTATCCTCTGCCCCCTCCCACTTTCTCTCTCTCTCTCTCTCTCTCTCTCTCTTCCTTTCTCAGCATCTCCTCTCAGAAGTAGAGTTGGGAGTTGGGAGCAAAAGGCTGCAGACAGACAAGATAAAAGCTGTTTCCTGATTCTTCAGCTCCCAGCTTCTCTGCTGTCAAGCAAGAAGACAGCTAGTCAAGACAGAGAATTTCCTGCTAGATGTATCCCTGCACAGCTGCTGTCGCTAACAGGCAGACAGGCGGCGAGAAAAGAGGGGAAGAAAGATAGACACAAGGACAGATAAAGAGGCAGAAAGTGTGGTAAGCAGATACAGTATGTAGACAGGCTAAAGAGGCAGACTACAGACAATCCCGCATCCTGACCCCTTTCCTTAATTGCAGGCAAGTTTCTGTTTCATACATTAGGGTCCAAAAGTCTTAGAGCACTTTCCGAATGATTTGTATGGGAAAGTGCTCTAAGACTTTTGGACCTCACTGTATGTCAATGATAAAACAAGCATTAAAAAAAACCAAAAATATTTCAAATTGGTGTCAGGGTGACTAATGATGGTCCAAAGACAGTAATGTATTTATTGATGGTAAAAGGGATACATAGATCTGGAAACATGAAAAGATACATCCCCTCACCAGCATTCCTGTTAACTGGATATCATCATGGCAGCTAATAGAAAGATGGCTAATGCTTCCTGTAAGTGATGGAGAGTGTCTGTCTTTGTGTCTTCCTTTATCTGTGATGTCTGCTGGTATACTGTATATATGCATGCAAAAAAAAAAAAAATGGACACACACACACACACACACACACACACAAGCATGCATGCATGCACACACACACACACACACACAAGCATGCATGCACACACACATTTCTACCCTGACACTTTCTTTTATAAGCCCTGGCTTGCAGTTTGTTGTCTTGTAATTTGTTTGTTTTATCTGTGGGCAAAGTGTCTCCACAGTGATGTACAGTAGATGAAGAGGAACCATGAAATGTTCACAAGTGCACAGAGTGGCATAGTGGCCAGACAAACAGTGGGTGCAAGGTCACAAACTGAACCTTAATACCAAAAATATGACTTGGAACAGAGTGAGGTTTGCTTCACTTTCCAATGACTTCCCACAGGAAGAAATTCTTAAGCTTTATGGAAACATTTGGCAGCATGGCATTTTAAAATATTGCCAGACTTCTTTGTGTTTGTGCATCCAGGGTTACCACACTGACTCATCATATTATGGTCCCATGCCCTCAATCAAGCTGGGCTGACATTCTGACCACCTGTATGTATGGTCATGCTGGGAAATATCGAAGCAGCCAATGTTTTTTAAAAAGATTTTTGATATTGGAGTGATCCATTTTCAGAACTGTAAGAAACTTTATATTTAGTTGAAATGAAAAACTGACAGTTCCTGAAGTCACTTCGCCATCCTCCAGTGAGCTGTTAAAGGGCTTTTGTCGTGAAGCAGCTGAAGAAAGTCCTGACTTAGTCAGAGGTTAATGACTGCTTGTTCCAAGAAATGTGTCAAGGTGTTGACAGTTTACAGCACATTTTTGTGAGCTCATTTATTTTAAAATATTGCATTAGAAGAATGAATGAAAAAAAACAGCTACAACTGAATGAAAAGTTGGGTATTACTGCACTTTGGATTATTACTTTAATACTTCAATCTGTTGTTTAGTCAGTGCCTTTTGCTGTGCCCTTACTGTTGTATAGAAACTGGTTTGAGTCACTTGACACTGGCAGAGTGCAGTTATCCAGCCCAATTAATATTCAACACGTGTTTCTCATGCATTGGATTTTTTATACCACATACTTTGCTGCTTCTCTCTCGGTGCTTCCCTAACATAAGCATGTATTTTAGTATTGCCACTCTGCTTGAAGAGTACACACCTGAGTACACATGTACATACTTCCTCTGTCACACAAACACACACACGTACACAAACACTAAGTCTCATGTTTTTGCTTGCAGATGCCATACGTATATACATCAGTCACGCTTTTCAGTTCAACCTTACGTGTTCCAATTTAATTATTGAATAACAATTTCTCAGTTTGGTCATGTGGAGTGACACTGATGGTTTTTTAAAGTACTGCAGAAAACACAAGCTTACTAAGTGATTTATCTTGTATTCTCATTCGTCAAGCTTGTGTTGAGATGCTTATATTCACATTACAGTGTGGCACATGCCATTATCAGCAAATTTCCAAGCCTTGCAGGACAAACAAGACCTCACAAGTTGGTCACAGCATGATACATATCTTCAAGTTCTCTCTGAGATAGGGATTTAAAAAGGAGCCATCTTGAATAATACAAAACAGTAAAACCAACCAGTGTGACACGTGTTTGCGAATGCCAGCTGTTGTAACAAAAGTCATTCTACATAGCGGGATTACGTGCTGTGGCCACTAGCCACTATTACTCATGCATTAACCTTCTTTCATTTATCCATGTCGATCAATAGTCCGAGCCCTCTCTTTATGAGTGGAATCTACACAGTCATTTGTTCTAGTTTAAAATGCATTTTTGACCTTCATGTCTGTAATAGCTAGCTGCAGCCACTGTAAATGATTTTTCTGAAAAACAGAGGCAGATAGTCTCTTACTGCCTCAAATATCAGAAAATGGTAAGACCAAGAAATACTTTGCTCAACTTGCCTTATCCTTAACTTTCTATCATACAGGACGGCCAGACACTTCCCTTGAGAGTACAACTTTCCATTCTTTCATGATACAACTCACTTGATACTAGTCTTTTTTTCTAAAACTATCAGAGTTACAGCCGTCAACATAGAGGCAGAACACTCTCCCATCAGACACTGCTTCTCTCTCTCAGTGGAGCTGATATCATTTTTGTCATCCCCTCTCTTGTGTCTGTCTTTTATACTGTGAGCCTCTGACTATGGACTGTCCATCTGTGTCTCTCCACTCTCTGCCTTCAGGATGTAGGCCGTTGTTTTTTTTTGTGTGTGTGTATGTGTATTTTTATGTGAAATGTGTGCGTGTGTGCGTGTGCGTATATGTATTGTGTGTGCATCCCCTCCAACCCCATAGGGGCTTGTATACGAGTCTGGCCCCTTCTCCCTGCCATTGTTATGCCAGCTTTGTGCCTTTGAGCAGCTGTGAGTGTGTGTTTATGCCCATGATGGTGTGTATGTGTGTAATATGTGCATGTGCAAGTGTGTATGAGTTTGTGGACTGTATGTGGGTTTTACATACCGCGTTTGTGTGTACATGTTATTGTGTGTATGTGAGTGTGTGTGAGTGTGTGTGCAGCTCCTTTCTGCCAAGACCCAGCTCCTCTCTGTGTCTGTCCATTATGTCTAGTGTTGTGTTCATTGGCTCTGGGCATTTGGCCGCTATAGAGGACAATGCAGAACTGACAATAGTCAGACAATAGATAGGATACTGCAAAGGGATGAGGCATCTACCACGTAATCACAGCATCAGGAGTTTGAGTGCACATCACAGTTTGTTCTCACGTAACATTACTCCAACTCTCTCTCCATTCTCTATTGTGTACAAGATGTAATGTCCTAAGCATGGCATGTAATAATACCTAATTGATTATGCAATATATTGCAGTGCTTAAAAACCATCAGGTCCAAATCTGACTGGTAGTCGAGGTTGTAAGGTGTGTGTGTGTGTAGGAGCAATTTAGCCACCTAGCCATCATGCTGTACATACCCACCTCCTCCTAAAATGACCTCCTTCATGTAGCAGAAGCCAACTGGCAGCTTGGCATCCTGTATCTAAAATCTATTAGTCATTCTTTCTTCATATTGCCATCCATCTCTCTGTCTCAATAAGCCATCAGTGGTTTTGGTTCTGATCCAAATCAATCCTGTTCTGACACTGACCCGAATCATTCATCTCTCCCCACTGTCTCTCTTTATCTTTCTGCCTCTCTAACAGTGGGAGTGTGTAGCCAGCTGCCAGCTAGCATCAGTCATGTTGTCAGGGTCTGGCACTGGGGCTGCTGTTGGCTGTGAGGGCAAGTTCTGCCACGAGTTTCTCTTAGAGTCTGTCCCTAAAGAGCCTTGATGCACTGATGGCATTTAGCAGTGTTGGCCTTGTCACATGGTTTCAGAGCAGAATTTTAGATTTTACAAGCAAAACCTGGGGACTACTTCAATGCATAGGAACTAGTTCTTTGGTAGATAGTTGTTTCAAAGAAATATTTGATGTGATTTGATTTGTGTTTTCAAAGCTTTAAACACTGCAGGCAACCATATGTATCTGAAAATCGATATAAATTACAAAAATACGAATACAACTATTAGCAGTGCTAGATACTACTGGACATAAACGTAAAAATATGTCTTCTTATGCATGTATATCTCCTTTTAAATATTCTGTTTTATTTTGACAGTTCTGTCAAATTGCAAAAAATCTTAATAGCATCTTAACAAAAGCTAAATTAACTTTCGTATGGTCTAGTGTTCTCAAGGAACTTGTTTTTAATGTTTATTCATTTCATAGGTATTGTCTTATGGTTATTATTATTTGTCAAGTTAGTTATATTAGGAAGGTAGTAGCTCTTGTTTTGAAAGAAAGAGGGTTACAGCTGCGTGTCATGTGAAATTTTGCACTATTTTTGTTAGGTTTCAAATTCATTGTAGCCTACAACTTCATATAATGTTAAATATGTGTAAGTTTTCATTAGGAGGCGGGTTTATAATACAAGATATTAAAATTGTGGTAGTTAAATAAAAGCCCTCTCAGAACCCTCAGTTTTAAGTAACATTAGACCTATCTCTAAGCTGCCATTTTTATCCAAGATTTGTGTTGTTATGGCCGAGCATGTCAGTGTATCTACTCTGATTACTGGAACTCTTAAGGAGTGAATCTTCTTCTCTGAAACAGGTAATAGCTGACTGCCTCTCCAAATCAGTGGGGGCTGAAACTCCATGAAAATTAAAACACGGCTCGCTTGGCTCGATTTCATCGTCACCATTAGCTCTTTACCACGTTCCTCGCTGGAAGTCTTGATATCAGCGTCCTTACCCCTGACGCTCTCATTGTTTGAATTAACACCAACGGAACTCTCAGTGTCCGAGTATTAATCACTGTGATTCTCTGTTCATTTTCACCTGTGGGAATCTGTCTGAATCTGCAACACTCCCAATGTTAGCATCTTTAGCACTGGAATCTTCAGGGTCTACATCTTAACTATCAAAACTATCAGTTGATGAATTGTTTTCATGGAAACTGGAATCAGATTGCTCTTCCTGCAAGTCCCTTGTGAGAGACAGGGTCTTATTCTTCATAATCCCAATGTAGATTAGACAATTAACTGATTTGTCTAAAGGTCTTCCCTGGGATTAATTTTCTGTTCAGCATCCAGATGTAGACAACTTTCAGGTGGCTTAAAAATGCCATCATATCTTCATACTCAAAATCATCCCTTTTATGCTGAGCACCTCTGTATTGTATCCTCCAAAGTCCCAGCCAAGTCAGAAAACCCCCAGGAACGTATTTGTCCGACACCACTTACTTTCTCATGCTCTTCTGGTGTCCTTAGTCTCCAGTCCTGATCCATAATGGAATATATCCAGCTGTATTTTCCAGGAATCAGCTGGTTATCCTCTGGCTGACCCAGCAGGTGCAACATATTTTTCATCCAGTGATATGCACAGTTGCAAGGGAAGAGGTTGGTGCCAAAGTACATGTATGCCATGACACAGCCCCACTCCCCACATACCAACAGCTTTGGACAAGGGGAGGCCTGAGGTTACTTCTGGAGATCTGTATGCACAAGCCTGAAGGGCCATTTGAACCTGCACTTGACTCACTGGAAGGGCAAAACCAAAGTCAATCAGCTTGATTCTAAATGGCTCATCTTTGTGATTGACAAGCATTGTTTTGTCAGGTTTCAAGTCCATGTAATGCCAATTATCTTAAGCGCTTCAAAAGCAACCAGGAGTTGATGGGTCTCCGGGGAGAATTTTACGGAGACTCACTGGCATCAATGTCCTCTCCTTCATCAGATCCAAAAGATTCCTGTCCAGCATTTCAAAGGCCACACAGGAGAGGTTCTGGAACCTGAAACTGTCCATGAGCCCTGACTTTTTTTGTTTTGTTCTTTTAACATCACCACTTGCCTTTGAACAATGCGATCTTTACTCTTTTTGTAAGTTCTTTTTGCCACCATCTTGGCCTTGTTTAAGTCGACTCACTTGGTGACTTTGTCAAAACTTCTCTTTAAATTAAAGTCAATTACCAAGTAGCGGCAGACAGGTTATTGATTTTTTCAGTACTTTTTTCATTACTTTTGAGATTAGGTTCAATCACTGCTTGTAAATCTCTTCTTAAAAGTTTGCTGTTTAAAAAGTTATTTCTGTGTGAATTTTATTTTTTTCATTTAATCTATTCGTTTTATTTTTGCTTTATTTTTTTAATCCTTTTGTGAGACACTTTGTAACTTAGAAAAGCGCCATATAAATAAACTTTTATTTTTTTCTCTCCATGATTTTTTTTCTACTTTATACAGTTTGATGGCTAAGTAGAATGTGTATTGAGCTTCTCACCACAGTAAATGATGAAACAACTTTAAGTACTGTTTACAGTGTTATTGAACATGACTAAACGTATTATCATATTCTATTGTATACGAAGAAATCAGACATAACACCAGATTAATCTTTTGTTAAGTCCATTTCTGACAGGTTTTGGCACCTGTCTGTGTCACTGAACTATCCTCGGCGCTGAAACTTTGGAGGGTTACTGACAACCTTTTCTTTTTTATAGTTTGTTAGAGCAAACATTTCTGACAAAGGGACTTCACTGTATGTTTTCTTAGACATAAGCTTGATTGGCTAAAAATATGACAATTTGTTTTTGTTTTTTCACTTCTTCACAACAGTATGTTTTACTTTTAGAGATACTAGAGGGTTTTAGGATGAGATGAGAAGACAGATGATATTCGGCAGCACATTAGCACTGGATTCAGAGAGCCTGATATTGACTCCTGCTCATCTTCAGCACTAAATCATTTTAGTGAAATCTTTCTGTTAACCCTGGAACACACTTCAGCACTTTCAAAAGCATCCAACTGCCCTTCAGACTGCATTCCAACTTGTTTTTTAAATGCAGTATTTCAGATGGTTGGTCAGAATATTTTAACCATTGGAAACTGCTCTGCATATACTGGCCTTTTTCCCTACAACTTTTAAAACACCATTGTGTACCCCCTCTTAATTATTCATTCAGCCAGGGATGTGGAAAATTGTGTTTTTGCTGACCTGCACTGGTTTAATGTTTCACATTGCTGCAGTGATGTCGAAGTGTACTCCTGGTTGTGTCGTTGCCCCATGTCCAGAGGTTAAGGTGGGCTGGAACGACCTGGAAAATAATAAGTAAATAAATCTGATTGGCAGTGTCATACGCAATAATTTCAAGCAGTGGTGTAAAGGCCATACCAGGACAAATCCAATTGGGCAGTTCCATTTTTGAGCCAGCAGACCGTCAAAAAAATTTCATTTCAATCCTGCCATGACAACATATGACATGTGGTGGTGTTTGCGGTTATAGATATTAAAAAGCACACTTCGAACTATAGAGTCAAGGCACGACAAATTGGAACTTTCAACCAGTGCAGGCAGTTAAACAGAGTTCTCAGCCTCCTTATGTATTTTACTTTTTAGATCTTTGCTATTATCCTATAGTTTAACAAAAAAAACTTTGCTGTGATCAAATGTTTTGGTCACTCAGGCTGCATTAATTATGGTACTTTTCTGTTTGCAGTACTCCTCCATTTAAATGTTTTGTTACTCAAGTGGTTGGTTAAGCTTGCCTGCTGGAGAAAAACTTATTTTTGCTGATGTGGCTGTTATGTTAATTCACAGTATGAACAGCTGTTTCAGGTTCACAAAGGCATAGATAATGATATCTCATTGAATAAGCTGAACTTCCTCTTAGTTTTTGGCTCTTAATTATTTTGAGACGTTACTGATCTTTGAACATAACGTTGAATCACACAAGTTCATTGTCTTGACCTGTGCGTCAAATTTTCTGCTTGGGAAATAACTCTCAATCTCCTCAGCATCAGTGCCAGAAAAAAACAGCTGCCTCTTAAACTTCTAAGCACAACGATTAGCTAGGTACCTAAACTAACACCATGTTCTCCACTCCAAAGATCAGAGTTACTTAAAGTTAAAAATAGATTCTGACTGTGTAAAGGCAGCTTCATTGTGTAGTTATTATGTTCTTAATTCCATTCCTTTCTTTGCTCTAGTTCATCCTCCCCTCTCTTCTCCTCTCCTGCTGCAGATGTCATTTACCTGCTGTCTACTCCCCAGAGACTCCAAAAAAAGACTTTTCCAACATCAAGATCTATTACACGCATGTTGTCTTCTTCTTCCTCATTTTCCCTCTCCTTCCCTCTCTCCGACCCCCCACCCTCTCCATTTTTCTTTCTCCCTCCTTCACTTGCCGTTTCTCTGAGAACAAATACAATCTATCTGCCCAGCACAACAAGCAGTTTACAGCTCTTGCAGGCCTTCGAGATTAAAAAATGTAAAACTATTCTGCTTTTTTAGATGTATTTTCCACCAAAGCCCACAGAGTCTCCTCCAGATTTAATTGGCCCTAAAAAATAAACCATTCTGCTGCAAAAAGTCATTTGAAAGAAAGAGAAATGGTAGGGAACACACACAGAGAGACAGAGACAGAGAGAGAGATGGTGTAATGCAGAGACAGACAGACGGACAAAGAATGAGCATGTGAATTACAACAGTTGATGAATGTAATTCTCTAAGTCTTGCCTGAGCAACATTCAGACGACTGACTTATGATACAGACAGACAGTGAAGGCTTTACAAGACCAGTTAAGAGAAGGAGGGGTATGTATGCATGACAGAACGAGGATCTGTGTGTGACTCACAAGCAGATCTAGGTGACGGAGAAAAACAGATACAGAGTTTGGAAAATACCAACTTGCAAAAAAAGAGGTGTGGGGTAGAGGTAAAAAAAGGAGCAAAGACAAATCATTGTGGAAAATAAACACATTGCGTTGGTCTTGCAGTCAGTACATACTTGGAAAGGTTTGTAATGTGTGCATTTTTTTGAGGGTGTCAAAGATGGAAATTATGAATATTTTTAAAAACTGTAATTTGTGATACTCTAAGGAGAAAATTCCTCTCATCTATACTATATGACAAAATGTAGGGCCGTTTTCTATGCTGGGCTAAGTATTTGGATGAAATACCTTACTATGCGCCAGTAAAGTGGCAACCCTAGAAAATACTGTCTGTCCAGGTGTAAGCGAGATATAAACACATCTCCAAGCTTCATTTCCTAACATACAGTGATATTTTTGTGGATATAGTCCACATTGTTGTGGATACTCCAGTTTCGTGGATGTAGTCAAGAGAAGACTCTTTCCTGTTTTCAACATGAAAACATGTCCAAAGAGATGTCCAGGAAGAAATGGTTTGTCAGTTTAGTTTGTCAGAAGTTCTTGACTTCAGAAAACATATATTTTCAGAGGCCTTAAACCTACCCTTCACAGGATGGGATATGCATGTAAAGTGTTCAGATTCTTCTGGCCATCTGGTGTATCTTTCACTTAACACCCCTTTTCCTGTTCCTTTTGCAATCTTCTTGTGTTTTATCAGTTTTGAGAGTTATTCACATAAATTTTGATGCATCTGCAACTCAGGCAGTAAAATTGTGTGTTTCCCAGGTACACAGTTAAATTACTCATTGAGTTGAATACCAGCATTAAGTATGGGTGAGCTTTGATACAGGTTTGAGAGATGTTTTTGAAGGCAGCTTAAAAATGAGGGCTTTGGTAGCTGCCATATTTGCTGGTTCATCCCTCACAAACATGGGATAATCAAGCAATGAAGTAAGGAGAAGACCGAAAAACGAATGATGAATATGACAAACGCGCCGGAAACATTTTTGGCAAGGGGGACAAGTGGTAACATCGATTCTGGTCACGAGTTAGGAAAAATAATGTGTGTATACATGAAAGCATCAGTGTTTGTGCGTGTAAGACATCTGTACTTTGAAATCCGCATGTTTATGTATATGTATACATGGGTGAAAAAAGCTGAGAGCAAGCATGACTGAGATTTGTGTGTGTTTGTGTGTGTGTGAGACAGAAACAGAGAGTAATCATTGCTGTGCAGGGTGTTGACTCTACAGGGATGTGCGGTAACGTGCCGTCTAATTAACAGTGTCCTCTCTGTGTTAAGGCTGGTTCCCACAGCCCCAACAGCCATGATTAAAAGAGATGCTCTCAAAGGACGGGAAGCTCTTCCACTTCACTCCAGATACTTCCTGGATGCTGTCCACACACAATAAACCATCTCATCTTGACCAGAACGGACGCTCTTTTAACTCTCCGTCTCACTCTGCGACTGGGTTCTTCTCAAGCGCGCACACACACACTTTACTCCGACTTTCTCTCTCGTTCCCTTCATCCATGTGCCGCGCTTTTCTCTCGGTTCTTCTTTTCCCACAAACACTCCTTCTCTTCCTTCCCCTCTCACTTCTCTCACCCTCGCTGTCTGCCAAGGCTTCACATCAAAGCCAATGATTGGTTTCTAACTGTTCAGCAGGCTGTATTTTATCCTGCTTTGTGTGAAGAGACCAAAATAATCAGCATGAATATGGAAAAACCTGCTTCTATGGTAATATCCAGCCCAGTAATATCCATATCAATCAAACTAACTTGGCTTAATTTGACTTACATACAAACGGATGGCGGTGCTTTACTCCAAAGTCCCCTTGGCTTAGAGTCACATTGTAAACACTGCCTTTGACTTATGTGTATAAATATACCAACTTGTCAAGGTTGCTGGCTCGGTGCTGAAATCGACTCATGTACGGAAAGCAACAATTTACTTCATATCTGTTGTTTTCTTGGCACCACCTCCACCTCCTGTTGTAAAGTCTCCTCACCTTGGTTTGTCTCCTCTGTACACTACCGGTACCTCAAGGTTGCTGGCTAAGTGTTGTGAGGCTTTTTAAAGAAGTTTCTTCTGCAAGGTTTTCAACTTTAATTCAATAGTTAAGTTGATTTAAATTAGTCTCTTGTCCTTGGGCTCAAGTTTTCTGAAAATTCACCCATTGGTGACATGATAACTGATGTTTAAGTTTTAAATGCATAGGTTTAGAATCACGGTGAACTACTATTTTAACATTCAACATAGTATCAATACCTTAGTGTTAATAAATTTCCAAATCAGCTGGATGATGATGAGTGTTGACAGTTACAATTAACAACAATTATTATAAAAAAGGACTGAAAAAGCTAACTTGTAGTTAGCAAGATTCATTCAATTCATCCAAGAGATGTCATTTTAACCATTGTCTTCTGTCTCAGCTGTCTGCAAAACATGCCTCGTTTTTGGAGCAGTTTATTCTCCAGCAGCACAGAGTTTAAAAAGTGATATCAGAAAAGTGCATGGTGCAAGAAATCTAATTAGCTGATCGCCTTCTGTTTTGCTCTCTCTTACTCTCAGCTCCTTCAAAATCACACTATCAGGAATGTTTTTCAATAATAAACATCACTATTTCATGTGCAGATTTGAACTCCAAAGTGGATCTGCCAGTCTCAGCAGTTCTGCCGAAATTAATTGACTTTACTCCATTTCACTTCATACTAAATGCTGGTGTGAGCAGGCGATTTCTGTGAATGTCTGTTTCATCCATTTTATTTCTACTCGCTGAGTTCATCTCACATTAGAAGATGTGTCATCTCATCTTGTAAACTAAAAATAGGATTGACAAGTATTAAATAAATCATAAAATTATCTAAACATGCAGAAATGTTTATCAAATGAAAAAAAAAGTGATAGATAACAGATATGGCAGGGACATGCAGCCATGAGCACAATAAGTTCCATCCATCCTATTTTATTTCTGTTAAGGGTCAAAGGTTGGGCTAAAACCTATTCCAGCAAGCAAACCTCTTTTTAAGTGAAGTAAAAAGCCAGAAAATCACCTTGATTCCCTGCTCTGGAATTTTATTTGGAAGAACAGCAACTCACATTTTCAACATTTATAAAGACTGTACGCTGTCGGAGCATTAACAGATGTCTGTGATACTGGTTACAAAAGTTTGTCCACAAAAAGTGTTCAGTAACGGTCTTGGTTATTGTGTTGAAATAAAGCAGCTGCTGACACTTCAAATCTGCCACCTGCAGTGTGTCACAGAAGCCTCAGATTAGGAGCAACAAATGACACATTTCAGTAAATTGCTTCCCATGTGCTTGGACTTTAACTTCAATCAAAGTCTCCTACAAACCCCAGCCTCACTGGTAAGCTATACCCTGGTTTCATAAATTTAGGGGTGGAGATGACAAACTGTCTGGAAGGAGGAAAGGTACCCGCCATTTGGGGTCTTTACCTCTAGAAATAATAACTTCTGAG
This sequence comes from Istiophorus platypterus, assembly GCA_016859345.1. NCBI lineage: Eukaryota > Metazoa > Chordata > Actinopteri > Istiophoriformes > Istiophoridae > Istiophorus > Istiophorus platypterus. Next base: position 13,500,154 of record CM029126.1, read on the forward strand.
TAAGCATATTTTGATACCGCAGTATTAGGAGGAATCCCTATGGCTCAGTGGATTAAGTCTTGTGACATGATGTGAATCCACTAAATCTCTGTCACATTGTCCTTTTTTTTTCCTGTTGCTCAGTGAAATGAATTAAGCAGAAATGCTTTTATGTGGCAGAAAGTGGAAGGAGAAATACAGAAGGACTGTAACAGATTGAGGGAGAAATGGGGAGGGGGGGGGGACATATTTCTCCCTCAAAGATTGATGAAAGAGAGATATTTCTGTAACTCCAGGCTGATTCAATGAGTGGTGCCAGATCTCACTGGGGATTTACAGGCCTGGCTTCAAAACAATTAGCTGGAGAATGGGAGCTGTTTAAAAGACAAGGAGATGAGGAAATCTTAATACAGCTGTGGGTATTTCCCCATGGAGGACTCATTTTTACAACCTTCTTACAGTGTCTCTCTCTCACCCTAATACTGCTAGCCAATCCCCTCTCTCTGTGTCATTTCACACAGAATACAATTTTCTGAAAGCTGCTGTAGGGAAAAACAAAAGAGGAGAGAGAGAGGAAGAGAAAAGGAAAGTAATGCTGAAAGAAAGTGAGGAGAAATTAAAAAAAGAAAGATATGAGAGCGTGAGGTCTGAGAGGGTGTTAGAGGGACGAAGGGAGAAAGTTATTGAGTGAGAAAGGGAGAGATAAAAACAATTGGAAGGAGAGAGTATGGAGACGAGGGGTGGGGGTGGGGGGGGCTAAACAGTGAGACAATCAAGAATGAAAAGAGACAGAAAGAGAAAAAACCACACTGTAGAAATAGATAAGGCTCAGCAGAAGTTAGGTTGTGGTTGTCTGGGGAGCAGGAAGATTGAACGCCCCTCTCTCTTTATGAGGACTTCCTGCTTGCTGCCTTCTATATGGCGAGGGCCAATCAGTGAGTCCATCTGTCCATGGGGTCCAATCAGTCAGACTGCAGAGGAACCAAGTCAGCATGTCCTTGTCAACACAGGTAATCAAAGACACAGTTATACCTCTTTTCATATGCTCTTAACCTGGGGTTATTCACACCGTATTTCTCACAGTAGAGGCTGCCCTGAGGTAGTTTGTATCATTTTTACGTGGCTGTAGCTAACTGTGGTTATTGTTAATCTGAGTTATCGTACTGTATTAACCCTTGGACTTTAACTTGGGGCCTATTGCTGTGTTCATGTAGAATTCTGTAGTTATACACTTCACATCACCATCAAGCCTTAATTACAGAACCTAGAGACTTATCACCTGACTCTGCAGTTCCCTTCAGCTATAGAGTGTTTTAGAATATTGCAGCTCATTTTTGACTTTTATGGCCTGCAACATTTTTGTTTCACTCTCAACGTTCTCATCAACTGCATTTCCGGGCGCAAAAGGCGGTTGTTTTCAGCAACAAAGGCTCAGATAAGCACACTGTGCACAGTACACTCAAGATATTTACCCAAAGGACTTGATGGAGACTGGAATCTATCCCCCCTTCCCCCAAATCAAACAACTCATGGCCATTGCATTAAGTCAGGAATAACTAATTTTTTGAATTACTAATGTGAAATTGTGGTTTACACAAGGCTAAAATCAGGGTTAAAGTACAGTTTAAAATGCTCTCATAAAGACTGCATTCAGAACTGTTTTTTAGACATAATATTTAACCCAAGACACTATTTTTCTTTCTTTCTTTGCAGTGATATATGACATGATACCTCCCAGGCTACCGATGTGTCTTTGCAGGCTGCTGTATGATGCTGAAAGTGACACGGTTGGGAGACATACAGTGGAGATCTCTCTGCTAGGTTGATTTGATGCCAGACATGGGCCAGAGCACCGCAATCCTACTAGCACTGTATATTGCTGAAAAGTGATAGCCACCTTTCTATCAACGCAACAGTCTAAACGGGCAAAAGAAAACGATTACATTTTCAGTTTAATCTTATACCGCCAAAGAGCAAATGTCTACACAAACAAAAACAATTCTTCTGGGACAGTAATGCCACTGGCTACAGATGTATCACAGAAAGGATTAGAGAGGTCACAGACAATGATTTTTTTTTTTTGGCCAATTTACACATAAAGCTGGCCTCCTGGAAATTAAAGGTCCTATTTGCCCTAAGCCCTAACTTTGCAACTAAAATCCAGGTTTTTCCAAGTACAACCAAAAACAGAATGACTCTATTGTGCCCAGTGAAGGCAACAATGAAGCCTTACAGATCCCCCTGTTAATCCATCTTTTGTCTGTTGTTCGTCTTGCTCGTGTAGTGTATCTTGTACACATTGTTAAGTCTTCTCACAATTATTATCGATATCACTCTGTAACAAACATGTCCCCTGCTCATCCCACCAACAGTATATACACGTACAGCAGTTGTCTGTGGTGCAGCAGCCCATGTCATCAGACTACTCCCATTCACACCTCCTCCTCTCAGTATGATAAATGGACTTCTCCCTGTAGAGTAAACAAAGTCATCCAACCTCAACCTTACCAGTCACTGTCACTTTCAGGGATACATAGTCACAGGTTACATATAGCAGTAAAACAGTTATTAGACATTCGGACACATGGCAATGAAAACATTTAATAATGTCATGCCAGAAGGAGTCTGACTTCCGACCTGCCAGTCTCACACAGGGAACTTGCCCTTTTAAATATTGTCTTTTTTAAAATTTTTGAGAACTAAGAGTATTGTGAATTTCATCTTTTTTTAATATAACAGTCTTTATGTAGTCTTTAGTAGGAAGCCAAAGCAACTTCCTATACTTCTCCCTCTTTTCTGCCTTGGAAACTTTATGAAGTAGCCTGTTTGTTTTTAGTAGTATGATGCATTGCAGGGGCCTTGCTATCTACTTGCTTTTGTTACATTATTATTATTATTATTATTATTGTCAGTATCATACTGTCCTTATTTAATTACCTCACACCTCAAGTAAAAACATGCACATCCCCTCATATACTGAACTTGGGAATTTCTTTTCTGACCTGAGGAAGTAAAAGTACCACAGTTGTCGGACAACTACTTGTGAATCCAATAGGTTTTCTCCCTGTGTATTCTGCTTTTAATTCAGAGTTTCGGTATTATTTGCATGTTAAGGTGTCTCTCTCACTGGGGACCAATTAAATGATAAAGCAGTGCTGTTACAGGTTTATGTAAATTCACTCTGCGAGGGGCTTGTATTGATAAATGGTGTGGAATTACAGAACAGCAAATAACTGCAGGTGGTGTACATTATTTTCCCTTTTTTATTGATAAGGTTGCAGAGGAAAATTTAGTATCTTAAGGTGAATAGCAAGCCCTTCTCAAGAGTTGTTATAGAGAAAATAAAGGAGAACAATGAAAGAAATACAAAATGAAGAGGAAGAAAAAATGCATACTCTGAGCTAAGGCAGTAGCTCAACAACTTGTTAAGCTCAGGACACAAGTGAAAAATGGAGGCTCTTATTGTGGCAGCCAACATCATTAAAGCTGCATTAAGCAATATTTTTTTACATTAACATTGAACCAGATGGCTCCCTGAATCAACAGCCCAGACTGCTCTGCTGCTTTTAGCCACATTTTCAGCTCATTCTCTCGCTTTAATGTCAGCATTATGGACTAATACATAATCTTGTTGTTGGCCAGGAAAAGAAAATAACACTACCTGAATGTCAAAGAATGATACAGATGAAATAAATTGTTTATATGACTCCAAATTACCATCACTAACAGCTACATTATCACGTACAAATAGGTTCTTCCTCAATAACAAGGAAAACTAATTTATACAAAAGCATCTGGAATTTGTTTGAATTATCACCCTCTGAGAAGAGACTGACAGGTACTGAGATAGACAGAAAGACCCAAACATACACACACTCACATTAACACACACACTTAGCCATGAGTCAGAAAGGCCCCTTGATGTTTTCATCCAGCCAGAAGGCACAGCAGGGACGGAAGATTCACTGTCAAGAGACAAATCAGCACAAAAATTTTTTTACACACACAGGACAGGGAGAAAAATGTCTAAACATTTCCCCCCTGAAAAGCACTTTTTCTTTCATCAAAAAGTTAACCGTCTGTGATTCCGCAGAAAGGATGGATATTAAGAGATGTAGCGTATAAGAGCGAATACGCTTCTGTGTCAGTGTGTCTTTGGAAAGAGACAAGCTACAGTCTAGATACCGTCCTCTCATTTCTTTATGAATCAGTGGGACAGATAAAAAGGAAGGTCATTAATGAGAAAACTACTGAATGAACGGAAAAGTCGAGCTATATCGGGTCCAGTCAAGGTTTGAGAGCAGAGAGGGGCAGTTTTATATGAAGGAGACAAGTCTGTTACACTAAATCGACCGGTTTTGTGACTGGTCAAATTTCATGTCCCACCTCCATTTCCCACCTTCCTAAAGAGAAAATGATTTCTAAACTGCAGTAATCTTCCCAGACTGTGTATTATCAGTCCCACAACAGCGTTCACACTGACTGCTTCCCTAGCTCCACCGAGGCAGAAACATTTAAAAGTCTGCAGGACATGTTGAATCTAAGCCCATAGACAGAACCATACATCAGTCTACGTTCTCTCCGATGGTTTCTAACATGACTTAATTTCTTACGTCTTTGATGCCGTATTTAATGACCTTTGTGTATTTCAGCTTCAACCTAGATCGGCCAATCGCTGTAAGGACTTTCAGGGCTTCTCTCAAACACCACAGTGATTGACTGGTTTCAGAAGTTACCACCGCCTACATTTTTCCACGTATAACGTTTTCAACGCAGTAAAGAAAATATAATTACTCCAATTAAAAGACAGCATTAGATCAAAAGTAAAGTGATCTTTCAGAGTTACTTGAAGCAAGGATGCTGTTAGAGAAGGACCACAGAGAGGCAATGTTTACATAGCTAACAACTTAAATACCCTGTGAGGTTTACATAGGATTTTTTCACAAGACAGGTTGACTTTTCATAAGAGGAAAAGCAATGTAAATGATAAAAGCAGCGATGACTAAATTCCATTTAACGGCTTCAGCGCTCTGGTATTGTTATTACTGTCACACTGTCACATGGTCAGTCACGACTTACTCGGACACTTGAATAGAACACAACTGTTAAGGCTATTAGTAACACCTTTGCTGTTCCTACAGTAAGTCAAAATGCTGGCTATGAAAAATGCATGTAAATGGTACAGCAAATACAGATTTGTTATGGAGTTTTACATTGTGTGCCCCTAAGGTTTTCTATGTTACAAATGATTTTAAAAACCTTGAAAACCTGAAAATTGTATTGTTTACAGTCCCTTTATCTTCACCTTGACTGATATATTTGTCATCTGCAGGGAGCATCAACATGTGTTGCCATGCCCTGCACATGGAGAACCTTAGAGAAACAACAATACATTGCTTACCACTCCATCCATAAGTGATTCCAGCCGGTTTGCTCTACATAATTGGATCTTAAGGCTCATTTCCAGTCTTTGAATTGCAGTTTGACAAAAAAAAAAAAAGAAGAAAAGCAATAGGTCCATTGAGAATTTTCTGGAGTTTTCAGCAACATCAGCAGACAGAGTCTACTCGGTCTTCAGAGAGATGGTTCAGATGTTATCATATGCCCTGTGCTTGGATAACCTTAGAGAAAACAACAATGCATTGCTTAACTCCACTACGATAGGAAACTTGAGCTTTCCCTCTTGTCCTGCAAGTATTTCATGCAGTTGTGTTTGTGATATTAATTCAATAAAAAAAACAAAGGCTTCAGTTATGTTGCAGGTCAAGTCCTCCATTTGTCCCTTTGGTTCATTTCCAATAAATTTTGTATATACACAGTATGCACTTTTAATTGCCTATAATTAAGTCCTGGAAATCATGAATGCCTTCTTGCAATCTGGTGATTTCACCTGTGTCTTTATCAGTTGTTATTATCACAGTGCTTACAGTAAGAGCACCTTCTGTTTTTTTGCCTGTCAAACCAGTATGTTAGGAATACAAATGAGGTTAAAAAAAAACAAACTGTTGTATAATGAGATAGGAGATGGTAATGTTTGTGTATGGATTTGGTCTGCTTCAGGTCAGGTGATAATCTGCCTGTAACTACAGTGGGATCCTAAGTAATGTGGCAAATATCTATATCATCCTTTTCTAACTGTAGGATTTTTATGGTTCACAATACAACCATATTTTTTCAACACTAATATAATACGTCATATGTTAAATGTAACCGTCATTACAGTCCAGCTGAGAAACCTTAAAGGCTCTGCTGAATCATGATCCACCATTGTAAGTGATGTCAATTACTCGTTACGCGTATACAAAGTCTGCTTGGTTGATATCTCACATGAATCCTTGTTTGCTCTTCTGAACCAGCCAGAGTGGGACAAATGACACCCTTTTTTACTTGAAGTCATGGTCTTTGCAGAAGTCCAATTAACCATAATAACTGAAAATGCCTGTGAGTGTGTGTGTGTGTGTGTGTGTGTGTGTGTGTGTGTAAAGAACTAAAGCTGGTACATTTGAACAGGACAGCAAAAGGATTTTCATTATTGAATATACACATCATCAGCCCTCATATAAGTTCTACACTCACTTCGGTCTGTGCCATGGTCTGGGTTTGAATGTGTGATATTTTGGCTTGAAATACAGTAACTCCAGAGACTTTATATTGTGGTTTTTGGCACGTGGCAGCATGTTGAAGCAGCTTTAGAGCAATTTTTGCAGAGGTTGAGGCCTCATGCGCACCTGACATAGAGGGACAACTGTATGCTTTGTGTCAGACCACACCATTATAAAACATATCGTCTGTGACTCTCTAAACAGGTGGGCATTTTTTTTTTTTTTTCACAAACCAACTCAGTACGTGCTTCATCTTCATCTTCCCAGCTCAACAACCGTGACAGGATGGGTCTCTTTTTCTCCTTCAAGTCCTTTTGGAAGCACAAATGAGAAGGAGACACTATAAACTCAGATGCACAGTAAGGACTACGAGGCTGCAGTGTTTTCTGATAACTCTAAACGTCTGGCTTACAATCAATAATGCAGCCATAGCTACAGTATAGTGCTGAAATGAACTGACAGGGCTGACTGACTAATAGGGTTAGACTGTCTCCACACTGACAGAAGATGTGGATTAGGTGATCTGCTCTGCGGATTTGTTATCGCCAGCTTGGTCTTCTCTGTCAAGTTCTGTAAACTTTTTCAAGAAAACTGTAATACATGAACCTAAAAGCAAGTCTTTACTTTTGTATTTCGATTTTAGAAGCAACCATGCAGTTATTTAATCTTAATCAATATTGATCAACACTTACAAGGACTGTAGGACAAAAAAAACACAGTTATTTAGGTCTGAGGGTGGCCTTACTTTTATGAAATGTAGTTTTTCTTTGGCTTAGTGAGAAATTGCAAGAGAAGTAGACACAGTTCAAGTATATACTGTAAGTAAGTAAGCTTAACACTGATAAATCAGCATGACGGCTGGTTAAAAACATGAAATAACAGTACAGAAAAGTCAAGGATATATTGAAGGTAATTTAAAAAAGAGTGGCACTGTTACTTAGTTTTCCCAGGAGCACTGACAAGTTCATTTTTAACTAAACAATGTCCTCGTCCCAGTATATACCTTGGTCAAAACTCTTTAATTATTAAAGTTTAGAAACATGTAGCAAGGTTTTTCCTCTTTTTACGACACATAATTATGTTAAAAAGGTCAAAAAAAAAAAAAAAAAAAAAAAGCAAAAAAATTTCCCATGTTATTTTCAGATTCTTTTTCAGTTTTTATTTTCTTTTAACTCCTTGTATCCAGCGGACAAACCAGAGGTAGTTAATGTGTCTTGCAGGGCTGCGGATAAATACACTTAGTTTCAGACTGGAACAATTCTTTATTTACAATGATATAAATGGGGGATTCATGGTATTGTCTATACAATAGGTATAGAAAAGAGCATAACCATGAGTGCATTCAATGGCAGAGAGAGTGATAGGGTAGACAAGTGATGAAGCCCGGGAAGGAATTCTTAGTCAGATAGAACAAACAGAGGAAACATATGAAGATAAGAGTGTTCATCCAGAGAATAAAAGCAAGGAATAAGGGCGACGGTCAGCCTAAGAAAATCTTGGTTGAATAAAACATTGCACCCGCTCTATTATGTTTTTTATTATCTCTAGATTAACTAAATCAACCACAGCACACTGAGTACACTCTACCTGGTATTCTTATATGCCTAAATGAATAACAAATAAACATGAAAAGCTAGTATTTGCAGCGTAACGTTTTGGAATATAATAATACTGACATGTTCACACTCAAGGCCTCAAGTGTTAAACACAACTGTTAAAGGAGCATCCTAACGCAGACTAGTTAGCCTACAGTTTTTAAATGATATGCCATGTTGGTTGCTGAGCTGTGACGTGAAAACTGCAGCTTGCAGAGGTTACACTTGACATTTTGGTCATCTGTTTTAACAAAATGCAGTCACACTGACCACTTCTTTGACACGATGTAAATTATTTTGGAGCTGACTGAGTAAACGTTCAGTAAACACTGAATAGGTTAGACCTTGCATTTTCCATTAGGTTGGGCAATTTCAATGTTTTAAAGGCTTTTGATCTGGCGATATTCTCCTTAAGAAAGCAACATTGGAAATTGTCCAACCAATTAGAATTTGGCAGGGCGAGAGCTTATCGACCAATTGATTGACCAGCTGATTGGGAGATCATAGCCCTATAAAGAATAAATACAGATGTTTCAACTCACACATATGGACACACAGTTAAACTGCACATTGATATATTTTCTATATTTTTTTTTCTACACTCCATCCATAAGTGAGTCAGGCTGCTTTGGTCTACTTAGGCATAATTGAATTTTAAGGTTCATTATTGATCTCGGAAATAGCAGTTTAACAAAAAAAAAAATTCTTGGCACAAGATCCATAGAAAATTTTCTGGAGTTTTCAGCAACTTTTCATGTCCTACACCAGCAGATGGAGTATACTCAGTCATCGTGGAGATGGTTCAGATGTTATCATATGACCATACACTTTGTGCTATATTTTTTTGTCAAACTACTTTCATACACTTTTTGCCTTTCCCCCCATTTAGTGTATGTAAAGCACATTGAGCTTTCTTGCATATTGATGTGATATACAGAGTCTGTTTGGCTCAGCTTCACTAAAGGTGAAACAGACAGCACCTTTTACATTTATTCTTTATAATTCAGCAGGCATCCTTTAATCCTGTCATCTCAACAGTTATAGACCATCTCCTACTCAAGCTTTAAGTATCTGTGTGTGTGTGTGTGTGTGTGTGTGTGTTTGTAGGTGCGTGTAGGTGATCATGTACATTGGCTTCTGAATGTGTCTGATGGGGTTGGGTTGTGGAGGTGTTTGTGTATCTAGCTAGGGAGGAAATTCAGAGAGACAGTTGTCACCCATATTTTAACACCCAGCAGTAAAGCATTGATCTCTTGTTTCAGCAGCTCTCTCCTTTTTTCCATCTCTCTCATCACTCTTTTCCATCTGACATCTCTCTCCACACTCGTTTCTTTTCTTTCTTTTCAACCATTTAATTGCCACTATACTTTAATTAATTTTCTTCTTATTCTATTATCTATTTCTATATATTTTTTCTTACCCACAAAAAACAAAACTAATCCATCTTTTTGCTCATTTTATTTATTTACTATCCTCTTCTTCTCTCTCCCTCTCTCCTCTCATTTTGTCAAATTCTCACCCCTTCTTTACTCCCCCATCCTCTCCTCATGCTGTTTTTCCTTTCTCTTACATTCTTCTCTTCCTGACTCCTACAGATGTTAACCTTGTAGCACAGTTTCCTCAGGTTGGAGCCAGAGAAAGTGAGGAAAAGCAATGCAGAGCTCAATACCTCCACCCACAGGTAATGAAGGGGACTTTTTCTCTTGACTGTAATAAAATGAGACCCTGATGATTCATGGATTTTTGCAGCATTGCTGTAGAGGGCTGTAAATCATCTTAAGATATTGTCTTCATAAACTGTGGCATGGGATCATCGTTCCTATGCAGACAGAGATGTATAGCATCGGGATGCTGCTTTCATGAGTCTCTGTTGTTCACCTGAAGACTTTCAAGGGAACTTAAAAAAACTTTTTTTAAGCTATTATTTTCAATAAAGAGCTGAAATAAATTGCTGTAATCTTTCTGCTACATACATACAGACAGACAAATAGACACATTTATAGACAGAAAGACAGATAGACATATTGAACAATAAACACCCTACATGTTAAATAAAAGCAAGATAACCTGCTCTCCATGGGCAGATGCACCCCTTGGGAGTTTGATTGTAGTGTATTAAATTATCTATAAATATTTTAATAGCCAAAAGGGATGAAGATGGTGATTGAAAAGTACTTTTAATTTGACTGTATTTGAACAGGTCCAATTTCAGCGTATGTACTATAATTTTATATACACTTTTTTTCTTTTTATATCATCTAACAACAGGCCAGACAGGTTAGCACACTGCCTTGAATTTCAATCAAGAAAAAGGACCAACAAGCTTCTATCTTAGTTATTACAACTAAAATGATCTTAGATTACAGTTTTGGAGTGAGGAGCTAAACAACACACACACACAACTACACACAAAAATCTGCAAATGTTTGCCAGTAAAGTGGTACTTTTTTTTTGTTTTACAGATGTTAAAGAAATCAATAGCCTCATTGCCTCAGTGCAACACAAGTAGGTAAAAAAAAGTCCAAGTTTACAACTAATATCTGACGGAGACAGAAACTGCTACATTACATGAACCCCCTTTCATTTATTTAGATGATAGATTGTTTTGGAACCCAAAGACAAGAATGGTCTCATGAATGACTCAGTCTCAGAACTCATGGGTCTTGAGATATTTAGAGACTCTTCACTATGGTAGATTTAATGCTGGTTCCTTTGTTAGTTCTACCAATATTATATAAGCAAAAGAGACACAGTAAAAAGGATAATGTGACAACATAGGCAATCTATGGGTGATGAGGAGGAGAAGAGGGAAGGGCAAAAGGAAAAGAAAAAAGGATTAGAAAGAGTAGAAATAAGAGGTAATAATGGGAAGAGACGGGAGGAGGAAGAAGAGGAGACAAGAAGAATTTTGAGTAAAAGAGGAGAGAAGTATGGGGGAGAGGAAGGAAGAGGAAAAGTGTATGTTGTCAGTCTCATTGCAGTTTCTGTTCTTTAACTGTCAGCCTACATCATTTGAAACGCTGAGACTGGCATTTTCTCTGGGACCACACACACACACACACACACACACACACACGCACACACACTATCACAGATACGCATTTGAATACATAAAGACACACATACAGGTAGTTGCAAATGTGCAAAAAAGATAAATGCACACAGACTGAACAACTACCCCCTCTATGTTTTCTCTATACAGCAGGTGAAATAAATAAACGGATGACTAAACCAGATTACACACGTGCAAAGCCTGAATATGCTGCAGACTTTCATTCAGTTACTTCATTCATTCTGCCCTGGTATGTTTGAAAAGCTTTGAAAAGGTGGTTCCTGATTTATATATTTTTTGTGATAAACAGTGCTGAATAGCAAACCAGATTCCAATTCACATATTTTAGTGTCCTTCCAAAAACAACTTATTGCCATATTCAGAGTCAAACAAGACATGCAAATAAACAGTGTATGCGTGTGGGGGGTGGGGGTGGGGGTAAAGGTTTACCCCCAAATCATAGTCCACTTAAAATTTAGTTCAATTTCAATAGTAAATATTTCAAGAAACATATGGAAGATCTAATTTCATTTACCATACTACGGCAGCCAAAACACAGACAGACAGAAATACAGCTATAGACTGTGTCAGGGAGAAACCCTTCTTTCTCTGCAATAAGTAAGTGGATTCAGATTTAACAACCGTCATTATCATGAACACACACAGACCTGGAGTCAGATGCTGTTGTTAATAAGTTAACCTCCTGTTCAAGGCAAAATTAAATTATTCAGGTCTTATACAGCATTATACGGCAAAGTTTTCTTTGTTAACAGCAAATGTCTATAAATCATCATGATTTATCTTTGCTCAGTTTATATTTCACTGTAATAGGAGTTACTTAAATCCAAGTTGGTTCATATTTAATCAGACATTTGAGAGAATGAAAGTTTGCAAGAAATGAAATTTCTACAGATTTCAAGCAGTTAGCAATAAAATCTCTACAATTGACTCACCATTCATAAAGAAATTACAAATAATCCTTGCTGTTCCCTGGTAGCACTAATTCAAATAGCTAGAATGTGTACGCACACACACACACACACACAAACACACACACACATGCGCACACATGCACACACATGCACACACATGCACACACATGCACACACGCTATCACAGATATGCATTTGAATACATAGGGATAAATAAATACACACGAATAAAACACACAGAAGTTTTCATGCACACACCCCCCTTGGCAGCAGATCAAGAGTGTCTGTGCATTGTGTGTATTGCATCTGTGTTTGTGTAGCGAGTAAAAAGAGCAGATTCTTGGACAAATCCAGTCTAAATAATCATCCTATCCTGCCCGTCCAGATACCAACACTATGTCCCATGTGGCTTCATTACTGTTGCTGCTAATTAAGCCGCTCCAAATAAACACCATATTCTGCCTTCATTAACACAAACACAGCAGCATCATCGCATGCTTCAACTTGATGTATTTGTTGATGCCGACACAGATAAATATGGAAATATATTATATGCTTGTAACAGTGTTAAAAATTAACACTATATGATATGATGTATTTACTATTCCTTGTAGAGTTTATATTCCCAACTGTTTACATTTACAGTACCATTTTTTAAACTTACCTCTTAGTAATCTATGGCTAGTAGCAAGTAGTAATAAAAATGCCACTTTTATTTGTTTATGTGAGCAATTTAATATGAATCCATTTAATTCATATTCCTCTGTGTCAAAAATGCTTGTCTGGACTGGCTATTAATAGTGGATATCAATGGCAAAAATTATCATTAAACCCAAGTTTAGTTGAAACAATTAGTCAATTCATTGATAAGTTGATGAACAGAAAATTAGTCTGTAACAATTTCAATAACTGATTAATTGCTTAATTTTTTTTTTCAAGCAAGGAGACTTAAGAGTCTACGCTATGCTAGTGGCCCTCTGAGGATGTATTTAGGCACAGTGGTACTTTGAGTGAAATTCTAACATGAAGATGTTCACAATCTTCATTCAGTTGCTAAGATGTTTAGATTTTCTAATTAGCAATTAACACAAATCAGAACTGGCTGATGGGAATGTCTTTGGTTTCGCAGACATAAACCAAAGTATTGGACAAATAAAAATTTGGATTTGATGATGAAAAGTCTGGGTATCACTAATTATTATAATTCATCCTGAGTGGGATATACATGTCTGAATTAAATTTCATGGCAATCCATACAACAGACATGGAAACATTTTATTCAACACCACATGCTAGAAGAAAACTAAAGGGATCTCCAGAGTCAATAGGACTCATTGTCTGGGAACAACAAATTTCTTTACAAAATTTTATGGAAATCTATTCAGCAGTTGAGATAATCTAACTGTACAGATGGATTTGCCATTCCCAATCTATTATGTTATGTTATTCAGTTTAAGTTATTAGTCACTTATGTCTTGGAGTTTGCTTTCAGAACCTCCAGGCCACTAAGAGGATGAGGCAGTGCTCAGTAACACTAAGTGTGCTGCCTGTTGACAGACGTCTGGATGTTCAGCCAATCAGAGGAAAGTTGGCCTTTAAGGAGGCCTCTTAAGGAGGCCTGAGGTAATATTACCTGTTAAAGTCAGAGACTTGTCTGAGGGGCTGCATATCAGGTTGTTTGACTTTTTTTAAAACTGTGATTCATGCTAAGGTATTCCGGTAGAGTCCCAAGATAAAAAATATAGAGCAGGAAATGAGCATAATAGTTCCCTTTCAACATTCATGACCACCAACTCACTGTGTGGATAATGGGAGGAAAAGAGTACAACTACTGCCTCAACTGCATCAGTGGAGACCACTGGATGGTTATGTGATTTATCAGCAGCCAGCAAGAGGGTAGCGAACAAACAAAGATCTAGTTTAATTAATTTGAGTCTGCAGGCACGGTGGATAATTACAAAAGAGCTGAGTGAGGAGAACTCATTGAATTGGGGTGAATTACATCAGAAATATTCAAGCAAAATGGCCCAAAGTCCTTTAGGACAAGATATGCATACCTTGAAAATTGTGTCTGGCTACATACATTTGCGTAAGTGCATGTGCATACTGTAAATGTCCATCAGCATTTATAACCTATGTCTATACAGCACTGTGTGCACGTGCATGTGTGTAAAATAATGAGCAGGAGATAGATCATAACTGTATGCTTAAATCTCAGCACTTAAATTTGTTCTTCCATTACAGCTCAGAGTTCAACACCATGCTGGGAGAGAAAAGCCTTTGATTATGAAGCTGTTAAAAACTAGAACACATTGTAAACAACTCCAGACCACTTGTACATTTCTTTCATAAAAATAGAACTGATCCCAGATTTGCATACAAAGACATTTGGCTACAAAATGCTTGGAATGAGCAAATGTTTGAGGCGTTTGTTTGAAGACTGCAATGTTGCAGTTTTTTCACAGACTTTTGCTTTCAAATAGTGTGAGGTTGATAATGTTAGAGGAGCTGCAGACTCAGAGAAAAGCTGTGATAAAATGCTTCATAACCCCGTGACTAAAGGACACATCGTCTCTCTTCTTGTAACCCTTCAAATCTCCAATCATTCCCAACCTTTCCCATTTCAAACAGTTTACCCTTGGGCACCCTCTAAGGTGAGGCAGTTGTATCACTATCCTATTCTAAAGTCACAGAAGAGCGTGTTGGAGATAAGGGGGGGGGGGGTGTTATCTATATTTGTACAAAGGTTTCGAAGGTAACATGAGCATCACAGCCTCATATTTTGGGTGCTTAGTTTTAAACTGCAGGGTTTCAGGAAATTAGAGGCTTTATATAATCTGAGTTTTAATACTGAGATCACAAGCTAACAAATTAGCATCTTGCTTGGAATTCTGCAGTGTTAATGAGTGCTGATTTTTCAGTGACAATTATATGGTGTTGAGAAGTTGATTGGAGTGTTGTTTGTTCTCTCATAAAATGTTCAACACTATATCAAAGTTTTAAATTAGCTCTAAATGATACATTAACTTGTATTTACCCTATAAGAAAAATTAACACTGGTTTTATGTTTTCAGTATAAGTATAATGAAGTTAAATTGCTGAGCTAGATAGTGAATATGAGCCTAAGTATATGCACATGACTTTGATTTAAGCTGCTTTTCTCCCCAAGTATCCTGAAACTTCTTGCAACCTCATAAATAAAACCTGACATTACAAATACAACCTGTTTTTCATCACCTCATTCTTCTCACATGGAGGAAAAAAGTTTTTTCATCCATCTACACAATTCATTAGTTCATTTACTTTATGTCCATGTACACATATATTTATTTACCATAAGGGACACTGATTTTGAAACATTTTCCATAAAACTGAATGTGAATCATTCGCAACTGTGAGCAACAGAGAACAGATTAAAAAAAAACATCTTCTACAGTAACACAGGCATGTCCTAATTGTCACAATTAACAACAAAGGGATGGAAGAAGTAATGAAAAAAAAAAAACGTTGCTTTTTGTTTGGAGAGTCGTGTCTGGTTCGGAAGATGTCCTGACATCATAATGTGACATCCCACTGAAAATTCATGAGCCTGAATTAACGAGCGCAAAAAGTGTCACCAACAGATCAGCATACTGACAAGTTTCCAGGTTTTGTGTGTGTGTGTGTGAGAGGAATATTATTCACTCATTAACAATAGTAAGATGACTATTGCTGCCACACAGCACAAAGCTGCCTTGTATACTGGTTCTATGAAATCCAAATGACTTTTGTCACAGCACTGATGAGATATAATTATGAGATAGTTTTTGGTAGTTTTTGCATATTCTAGTAGGGGAAAAAAAAGGGGGAAGTGTGGGCATTTTTGTTGAAAAAATGAGACGGAGCTACAGAGCCACATAGATCAGGGGTTTAGTAGGGAGTCTGAATATTGGATTTAGATTCAACAAATTGCCAGAAACATGACTCAAAATGAATATCAATCTTACGCAATATTTGGCGGATTTCTAAATAGGCAACTGTCTAAAAAGTTCACAACAACAACTCGCAATATCACAAAATTACAATGTGGTGATTAAATGTCATATGGGAATTTTTTTGGCCAAAATTTTAATAATTCAATTGTAAAAGGCCTTCCCTATCTCTGAGTCTATTTGTGAAGGTTAATCTAAATCTATCACAGTCACTTTGCTGTAACATGGTCAAAAGCAAACCCATGGAGCATCCATGAACTTTTCCTCTTGCCCTCCTCATGTGCTGGACTTCATCAAAATTTTACAACAAAAAATATCCTCCTTAATTTTTTTTCTACGTGGTCCCAAGTTCACGTAGCACACAGGTTTTAACGTCCCTCCAAGGATTAACAAGATCTAATGAAATTCTTTTAGGTAAGGGCACCAAGCTCACCTATCTCACGGTAGGAGAAACACCGAGGCTACCAATGAAACAGATAAAACGCTCCCCCATTAAGGATCACACAAATGAATTCCCTTCTACATCACTACTCACACAGCGAGCGGTGAATGACATTTCCCTGGGCCAAATGTTAAACAGGGTCTGCTTGACATACACATGCACGGATAAAAAAAAATAAATTGTCTTGTCTCTCTCGGCTCATTCTCTCTGCGTAACTCCCACTTGTGCCCTTTAATAATCTGAAGCAAGTCAAACTATTTTAGGTGGCATTAAATTCTGCCTGCTGCTTGCATATCTCAAATGTATATCACAACAGTGGTAAACTGCTCTGATTGTAACCTTCTACAAGACATAATCATCTTTGAGGTTAAGTTCAATATTTTCTTATTTATTATCATAAAATGAAGGACTGAATGACAGGGGCAGTATAGTCGGGAATTTTGAGCGGATGTGACATCTGACAGGGTCTGATTCATAATCAAACTGACAACATTGTCACCATGAAGCATTTGTTCACAGCTAATGGGACACAGGCATTTACTATCAAAGAGGACCCTGGACGACAGTCAGCATTCCAAGTTGGGATACAGAGGGGATACATACAAGACCCTGCTTTGGGCCACACACATATCTACTATCATACGTTGAAAGGGAATTAACTATTTAATGAAAGAGTGAACATATAGAGGCAATCAAATAAACTGACAGCCAGTTAGGGTGCACCTACAATATAAGTCAACTTTTACCCTCCTTACTTCACCATAACTTTACACATAATATAATCCTTTTTAAATATATTTCATAAAGACAAATTATGATGATGATGACAAGCAAACATTGTTTGCCAAAGTGCTGTTAAATGTATTTTTTCAACATGTTTGTCCAGGTCCAATAAACACCAAACTGCTGAAGCTGACAAGAAAGTATTATTGACTGGCTGTACTGTGAGGCTCTGATGTAAATGAGGGAGTCGCCGTGAATAATCTGATTGGTCAAAACAAAAATGCTGTCCTCAGTTACAAAAAACTTTTTATATCATATCTCTCAAAGTAAGCAAAAAGAACTTTCAGTCATTTCTAAACGGATAAAAATCAGTCACTTGATTATGATACAATTCTGTACCATCTAATTCAAAAGAGAAAAAACAATCTCAGATGTTGTCTGGGAGAAAAAAAACAATTACCCTTTAAGACTTCAGGCAGATACTATTAGACCAAACTGTTATGTATCAAATAATAATCCCAGTAAAAATCCCAAGAGTCAGAGCTAAAGATTTCTTGTAGTAGATGTAACAACATTCTTATGTTACTACAATAATCATGAATACTAAGAAAAAATATTGGCACAGAGATATAAGCTAATGAGAAAAGCTTCCTTTCTTTTTACAACACGACAGAAGGGCTTCCAGAGTTCGGCACGATTCATCAAGGAAGAGAACCTGAAGATTTCTATAGATAATAAGATTTCAGACATACCAGAAAACTGGGAGTTCTGACTATCATGGGAAGGTTACTCCATTATTGGAGAGCCCAGAGAATAGAAGGACTGTGGATGAATGGAGATCTTTTTTCCACAGGGAAGGACGGGCTAAGAGTCCAGTAATACTGCATGACGCATTACCTAGAACACAAGAGTGGACCATGATCTTATCATGAGGGTGTAGCTCATCAAGCAGCTGTACAAGCAGATCTTTTCCAAGCTCTTTGTTATTAGGAAGTTTGTTATCATTCATTTCTTCATCCACCCATTTTCCCAATCTCTTCCCAATTCGAGTATCCTAGCAGGCAGTAACCCCCCCCCCCCCCGACATGTGGAGATAGATGGACAGTGTGCGCAGGAGTCCTTGGCTGAACTGTAGAAGTGCTGACGTGGCGCCAAGCCCTCTAACAGCGCAATGACGCCTCTATCCTTCTCTCCATGATGACACACGCTCTCAAACACACACCCCCCCACACAGAGAAGCACTCACCCGACCCACCCACACACACACACACACGCACACACACACACACACACACACACACACACACACACACACACACGCACACACACATACACACAAACAGACGCATGTCTAAGTATGTAGTTGCAAAATTAGGAGATTATTCATACATTAATGCTCGGTTAACATATACACGGAAAAGTGGGCACTTAATGTGCATTTTATCTGCACACAGATTTATGTGCTGAAGTGCAAATGCACATGAAGAGGCACTAGTTTGAGCACAGACACACACGGGTACATGTGCACACATTAACAGCAAGACACAAACCTTCTGTATCACGGTCTGTCTATCTAGTCATACCTCTATCCCTCTGTCCAGTCTCCTATATAATCAGCATCAGTCTCTATTGTCACAGACTCCTACCATCACCATCACAAAGTGATGCACCCACAAACACGCACACATACCCACTCACAGGTCAGCTGAGCGATGTTTGAGTGTGTATTTCTCTACTGTTTGTGTTAAAGTGAGTCATCTATCCTTCCACAGCTTCATTACAACCTGCAAGGGCAAACACTATCTCTCTCCCTCTGCTTCTCCAGATGGAGGGAGAGAGATAGAGATATACAGTAGGTAGAAGTGAAATCTCTCTCTCTCTGCCCCCCCCCAGCTTGCTCACTCTCTCTTGCTCCTTTGTCTCTAAATTTGTCTCAAAAACTATCACCTTATATGTATGTTTTCAATCAGACGGTCTCTCTCTCCTCCTCGCCCACTTAGCTTTGAGCAAGTGCCAGCATGATTAAGCAACTTGATATAAACCTTTTAACCTACTTAAAGATGCAGCAACATGAATGCAACAGAGTTAATGGACAAATAAACAGATATGGTCAAATGTACTGATCCCCATTGTTTTTTGCAATAATAATAAAGCAATGAAATGTCATATTATGGGTGTAATGTTCGATGTCTGCATACTTTTGGGCATATAGTTTAGAGAGCTAAATGGAAACATGCAAATTTAAAAAAGGTATTAAATAGGCAAATTAAACAGCAAATTAAAGGTCGTATTTGGTGAGAGACAAGAAGAGAGACTGAGAGACAGTGACATAATAAGAAGAGTGAAAGGAGAGCTTGTAGAAAGCTTCAGTTTTTGAGGCCCCACAGAAAGCATGAATAATGCATAGCTAAAACCTCTTATTCTCTAAATTTTAAATGGCTAGCTGTTATCAAAAATAACCTGATCTGTACAGCATTAGGAGGCTCACACGCAACAGAGTGGCTTCTACAGTTTGATAAGAGATGGCACCGGTCCCAAGTTTAACCTGGACTCATATTTCCAACATTCTTATTTATAAAACCCTCTCAATTACTTATAGAGAGAAATAATAGTGAGTTATCCAATTGGTATGTATTCATTGATGCATTTTTATAATGATAATAAATGTTTTGACTCATCTCAAGAGCATGGCACAGACGTTAGTGATCAGTTGAAGATTAATCAATGTTCTCATAAAACACAGATTTAAACTGGGAATCTCGAATAAGTCACAGAACATTTTCCTGACTCATCAGACAGTAGGGTTTAAGCCTTGGACTCCCTCTGCTGGCTTAAACGATGGGCTGATAAAAGAGCCGGGGATACTGTGGGATGTCAAGACATCTCTTCATTGGAACATCCCCCCGGAGGAAGATTATTACAAATTGTTAGAAAACAGAGTCCAGCCAAATGCTGAATATCTGAATCTGGATGAAAAACGTGGACTCTTTTTTTTTTTTTTTTCTTATAATCAACCAACAGACGAGCTTTTAATCTTTTACAGCCACCACAAGGAAAAGACAAAAAAACAGCAAGATGAGAGCTGTGTGGCTGACTTGAGACTGAGTTTAATATATTTTAATGGTATGGGGAAATCATGGAAATGTAGTTCATCAAAGAGTTAAAGAGTTAAAACAATTAGCCATAAGTTTCCTATTGATCCCTCCCCAAGGTCTCTTGTCCCAATAACTGCAGACAGGCTCATTACTCTAAAAGACAACTTTATAGACAGTAAGGACTGATAAAGCTGGATCAATGCCACTGATCAGTTCCCACTTTAGTATGGATAAGTACACAGGGCTAAAAAAGACAGAAAGGGCCTTCTCATTATATGAAAGCTTTCAAACAGTCTCTTGCCTTGCATGTGATGTACCTATCCCTTGTGCCACTGTCTCAGGGAAGATAGTTAAAAGGGAAACCCAAATCCAATCCATTGTAGTGAGGTAACAATCCCTAAAATTAAACTGTTATTCTACTTTAGACCTAGAGTTTTTAAGAGTTCTGCATCTTTAACAAGACTAACAGTCCATATTAGTCAGTTCTGTGGCTGCGTCAGGCTTTAATGCTTGTAACACACCATAAAACTATAAATGGATGAACAATGATCCTTACCACTAGTTGGATAAACCCTGTAAAGTACGGTGGAACAAGAAAAAAGGCTACATTCCTTCCTATTTTATTTTTTTTTTTCATTTGGACATTGCAGTGGATCAGACTAAGCTTTATACACTGTCAGACATTGTTGAAATTTCATTAACATAATTATACTAAACTCAACAACAGTTTCAGCTGCAAGTAATCAGTCTCAACAGTCTTTTTGGTGCTTTGAATTGTATGTTGTGATAAAAGTCAGTCTGAAGGCGCAGTTTACTTGGATATTGTTTACTTCTATGGAAAACTCATGATATAATCATATAGGCAATTAGGCTACTGTGGTTTTGAGGCTGACAGTTCTTTTGACTGGGGCTTATTTCCTTATTTCCTCAAATTTTTAAACCAACATGGACGAGGATTCTTTAAGGTGCTTGAGGGAAAAAAAAGGGAGGGGTTTCTAAACAATCTACTATTTATGACAACTGATCAAACTCCACCTGCTGACGACTTTTTCCCTGAAATGGCCTTGAAAACTCGCGAAAAGAGCCCTGATGTGAGACCGTTTCATCGGCCATCCTCCACATTCATCAGCCGGCGTCCTGCCCTGCTGACACTCAACCTGCATCACGTTACCTGACGAGTTATCATGAATTAAAAAAGAAAGGAAAAAAAAAACATTTCTGTACTGAACTCGAATCAAATTCAGTCAAACGGCCTTTTTTTTTTCTGAACGGTGATGTTCGCGTTTTAGCGGGGAAGCCGCTTTACCGTGAGCCCCGCCGCGGTCGGTCCTGCTCCAGGACACCGGGCTCGCCTCCAGGCCCACAGATCCCCGGGCGTGTGGCTCTTTTGAACGGCCTCCCGGGGTCTGACTCACCGGTCGCGGATCCCGGACCGTCCCTGCTCCATGTGGCGTCATGAGCTCACTCCTTCCAAGTCAACTGTGCGGAAATCTGAACTTTGGGCGGATAGTTTTTTTTTTTTTTGCTGCCCGCTCACTTCCCCCTTTTTAAGGTGCTGCTACTGCGGCTCTGTGCCAGAGTAGCGACGGGCATGCTACTCTCCGAAGTTAACTTCTAAGTGAACTTTTCACGGGGTTTTTTAATCATTATTGTTATTATTATTTATCTGTCGTCATGGGTGAGTCGGACGTGGCCGGGGCCTCGTCGGCTCGCAGGAGAAGGGCGACCTCGGCGGCGGGGAGAGGTGGGAGCGTGCAGCCGGCGGACGGGCGCTCCGGGGCGACGTGTCAGAGCCCGGCGGCCGCCGGCGTCGGCGCCCACGACGGCCCGGAGAAAGACCGTGGGCGCTCCCCGGACGCTGGCCGGTCTAAGCCGAAGGTTGAGAGGAGGAAACGCGGGAGTGGCATAAGTGACAGACTGAGGTGAGACACGGAGGAAATGCTCCGTTTCCTAACCGACCGACTAAGGCTCGACTAAGGCGCCGACTAACACCGCCGTCGGCCGGTGTAGTAATTGAGGCCGTGTAGTTTAAATGTGCGGCGGATCGACGGGGGTCAACAGCCGGTGGGTGGACAGCGTACGAGGGGGTTGCACCGTTGGTCTGGGTCGGTTGTCATTCATCCATTCATTCATTCATTTGAGTGATTACAAACTTCCGCACTCACCCTCCGCGCCTGCTCCCAGGATTCGTCTGAACAGTCTTTGCGGGACTTGCGGGCTTCTCCATTGATCCGTGGGGGGGGGGGGCGCGTCCTATGCCCCCGCCCCGCATCAACAGCAGTGAAATGTGGACCGACCAGATCACCTTGGGCCGGTGCTCCGTCCCAGTTACACAATACTAGAGTTTACTCCGTGAACTAATGTTGACACAGAGCTACTTGGTATTTAATGTGCAAGAAACGAGTCTGCTGTACTTTGTTGTTGTTCAGCCTCAGGAAATAACAAAAAAAAAAAAAGAAATCCACAACTTTGTTAATTTTCGAAAACTCTACAAGTTGCGAGCAAATATAATTTCTCATCTACTAATTACTTTATGTTTTCTTTTTCTGAGCTGCTGCTGCTTATTTTGTTGTCAGGTGTAGGTCAGTGGTGGGCAACTTGCAGCCCTCGGGCTGAATGGGGCCCCGCAACAAATATATTTGGCCCTCCCAAAGTTAGCTCCCAGCCAAGTTTTCCCTTTTCTAGTTTACATGAAAACCTTTGTATAACTTAATGAATAAAGTAATAAATAAATCTGCTTTGAGCAATGATCTCTTGGCTAATATAAATCCCAATAAATATGACATTGTAACATGTAATGATCTTGATAATTTATATCTTGATAATTTATATCTCAAACACAAACAGTCTTAACAGAAATGGTGTGCTGACTGAAGACACCAACAAGAGAACAATCCTTCAACCAAAACTGAAACCAGTTACTTTTTACTGAGTATGGATAACCTGTCAATTACTTTTCAAGTTATGTAGCGCAAGTCAAACAATTTGCCTATTTTGCATATACTTTTTTCCCTCTGTTTTCTTCTTCTTTGTCACTTCTTATGAAAGCTGACAACAAAAACTGATGTGAGTGTAGGTCTATGAACAACAACAGCCTCTTCTTTTGCCTCATATTTATCATTTGATGTGCAGTCATTATAATCCATGTGTCAAATGAAAAAAAGATCATATTATTCTTGAATGATCCATGCCCCCATCTATTTCTGTAGCTGTCACAAGACACAGGAGTCCCTGCTGAGTTCAGCCAGTGGTTACAGTAACTACAGAGGAATCCTCAATTGGTGTGTGGTGATGCTGGTAAGACATAAGTGTGCGCACACACAAAGAAACACATAAACACACACAAAACCATGAGTTGTATATATAACAATAAATTTGAGAATACATTTAATGTTTTGGCTCTCAATCCTGGCAAAACCAATATTTGTGACTACTGAAAACAGGTTTTGGAAGACACTCTCAAAATTGGGTAAATTTGTAAAGTTCTGCTTGAAATGAATGGCCCAAATTTTAAGTAAAGTATTTAGAATACTTTTAGAAATAAATGCAAATTAAACAGTTTTATAATCAATTTTTGTTTAAGGTTACTGAACAAAAAGAAAATAAAAAACAAAACTTGCATAATAGTGAAATACTAAAAACACAAAGACTACCCTAGACACAGTTACTGGCACCCTTCACTAATATCTGGTTTCAGAACTTTTGGCTAAAATGACACCTCCATATGTTTCTTGCAGTCATCTAGAAGCTTCTTGTACTTGTCTGCTGGTAGTTTTTGTGGCTCTTCCACTGCTGTGTCCAAGCTCTTTTAAGTTTGCAGGAGTCCTTTTTGTAATGGTAGATATCAGTTCTCTCCAGATGTTTTCAATAGGATTAAGTTCAGGACTCATTAATATTTGAAGCGGTGTAAAACCAATTTAAACAGTCCATCTTTCCCTTTTCAACTATTCTTTTGTGCTGCTGGATGTGGGCTTTGGGTTGTTGTTCCGCTGAAAGACCCAAGACCTTAGCCTCAAACCTAGTTTTCTGACACTGGATAACAGATTTTGCTCTAAAATGTCTTGGTAATCTTCTTTTTTCATCATTTCTTCGATAAATTTAATGCCTCCACTGCCAGAGGCAGCAAAGCAGCCCACAGCATGGTAGAACATCCTCCATGCTTTACTATAGGTAGGGTGTTCTTTTCCTTATGGGCTTCATTTCATTGCCTATAAACAGACTGTCGCACCACATTCCCAAAGAGCTCTACTTTGGTTTCATTCCATTACGAACTGTTGAAACAGATATTGGCGGTTGCATTGTGGCCCTAGGAATCGTTACATTTTTTGATAACAGAATTTCTGAGGCTCTCAGACAGCTCTTTTGTCTACACCATGCTGAAAAAGAAACTGGAAAAATTCAGCCCCTTTTCAAGAAGTAAAACCATCATTCAGTAGTTCAATTCATGTGAAGAATGAAAATTAAGCACTAATGAGTTAGTTCCTCAAACTAAATGAGAAAAAAACTAATTTAAATTTCTCAAAAGGGTGTTAACAGTTGTCTCAAGCATATATTTTATGTATGTATTTTTTATTTCACTATACGAAGGCATCATTTGTTAGTGTTCAGTAACTTTGGATATTTTATGAAAATATTTTTATGATACAAAATTGGTTAATTTGCATTTATTTCCGAATAAATTCTAAATTCTGTAACTAAAATTCAGGGATGCCATTCATTTCAACCAGGAACCAGGAACCTGTGAACAGGTAAAGTACTTTATATACTGGCATATGAGCATAAGATTTGCATGTACTTCCAGGTCTTTGCAGTACTTAGCAGCACCAAGTAAGGCATTATGATAGTCTTACTGCAACAGGCACAGGCATTACAGTTGGCCTTCTTCAGCAGGTTGCATTATTGTGTTTATCTGTAACTAGTTTAGATCTTTATATAAAAAGTAAAAAAATTGTCAATCCCTCAACCAAATTGTTTCATTACAGTTTGTTCTCCTCTTGTCTTTTACATCACAGAACCCATTATAAATAGGAAGGAGAATGTGAATACCAAGCAGATAATCCACTGGCATGGTGTGATACAACTGAATAAATCAAAATTATATAAAATAAAGAAGATTTAGTCCAGATTGTTCTACAGATACTCTCTTGTTTTCAAACAGACTCACTGTGTCTGATTCTGTGTCAAATCTGATTTCCTAATATTTGAACCGAAGTGCAGGGTCTCGCTAAGGTGTTGTATTTAAAATAAAGACCTACCAGTCTGTTCTAAGATGGCTTAAATCAAACGTATCAAACGTAGTACATGTTTCTCATGTTTGATATATCACATCACAGCCCTGTTGTTATTAAATATGTATTTTCTCAAAATATCAAAACTATGTGCAAGGATGGTGAAATAATTTAATATAATTAACAAATTCATGTAATGCAGTTCTCACTCTTCTCTCCTTGGGAGAAGTGACAGAATATGAGAGAATGGGAGCAAAGAGGAGGCTAGCAAAGCTTTTGTTAATCCAGGCTTTGAACACAGATTGTTGTGTTCTTTGCAGGAGTTTTTCCTTCATTCTCAATGAACTTCTGTCCCATCCCCAGGAATAGAGCCTTTGTGCTGGGTAATGAGATATTACAATCCATTTAGAAAGAAGGAGAGTGAGGAGGAGAGATACAAAGAATGATGGGAGGAGGAGGATGAAGAGGAGGAGAAATGGGGTGAGGAGAGAAAAGACATTGGGTAAATGTAGGGAGAGGTAGGAAAAAGGGGAGGAACAGAAGGAGAGAGAAAAGCATAGAGGAGGAGAGGGGTGATATGGATGGACAAGTTTATTCAATTAACTGGGAAGAAATTACAATGAGAACAATGCAAGATGCATACATTGAGTAAGAGAAAGAAATAGGGAGTATTAGTGAAGGATTAATAGAAACACATAGAAGTAAGACAGTCACTGTATATCTTTAACTTTTCCATTTAATTACAGGTGCTGAGTAATGCTCGCCTCTTCTTAGAAAACCTGTTAAGGTGAGTAAATTTGGGATGTTTTGAAAAGAATGTTATTTTTTATTCCTGTCTTTCTCCCGTTAATTATTATCAGTTATTTCAAGAAGCTTCCTGCATTGATAATACTTAGTGTCATTCTTAAGGCAAGATTACAGTGATGTCTGAAATATACCAACACAAGAACTCTGGGTCTAAAAAAATGTTTAAATCGTCCTCCTGCTCTTTTATTAATCCTTCAAAAGCTCTTTGTTGCCCTATTTGGACAATAGAGCTTATTCCCAGCAGACCTTTGGGCATTTCATGGCAGGAAAAGTACCGGTGTAATTAATACAACAATAATGTTGGCTCATTGAGATGGTTCACTAGGACATTTAATGGAACAGAGCCGTTGTTAATGTTATTAGGAACACCTGTACGTTTCCTGCTATGACAAATCAAAATGTCAGTCTTAAAGTCCGACCTCGTGCTCACAGGGCAATGCCGGGGACTCTCTAAGCAGCTAAGATTTGTCCAAAAAGTCTCTAGATTTGTCAAGAGGTGCTTTTGAAAAAAAAAAGTTGCTAAATGGGTCTGAAAAGTTGGTAAATCTAGCAACAAAGGCAATAAGTCGGCAACACTGCCTGTAAACATTGCCCTGGTGATGTATTACAGAGGGATTCATCTTTTAAGACAGCAATGAGCAATGGGGAGCAGCCAAGACTCGGCCGACTGACAATGGTGTAAAAATTCACTAAACTTAAATCAACCATTTCCCTTGTATAGTAAATTTGAAGAACACTGACTTCATTAACTGACTGACTAAAATCCGTTTCTGTACTCTAACACACATAGATCTTCAACACGATTTCTCCTTTTTAATTTGCCATTTCCTTAATCCTTTTATGTGTTTGTTTGTCAGGTATGGCTTGCTGGTGGACCCTATTCAGGTGATTTCCTTGTTTATGAATGATCCCTACAGCTGGCCAGCAGCATGCCTGGTGATTGGTAGGTAAACTTTTTAAAACACCTGTCCCAAATATGTACAAGGTTGAAAGCAAACAATACATTCTTATGATGACTATGAAAATGTTGTATATCGGGTTGTGTTCATTATTAATGCAAAATGGTTATTCTGTATTCATCATTGAATTGGGATGGAAAATCACATTAGAATGTCACTTTGCGCAGCGTAGTGCTACAACGTGAAGGAGAAAAGAAAGAATGTTTAGTGTGATCTGCCTCATTTTAAGCCATGCCTTGTTTTAAGACACACAGGGGCATATGCTGTATTCAGTTTTCTTTAAGTATTTATTTTCTTGGTATATTGCAATGAATGTCTGCAGTGGTGCAGCTTAAAGTGTCTCTAGAGGGACAATCACCTGCCCTATATACTGCACGCTGGTACCGTGCTGCAGAGCGAGGTGGTGAGATAAAAAATGGGGAGTGAAAGGCACAGAGAGAGGTGAGTGAGGGGGGAGAGAAGCCACGTAGAGGAAGAATTAAATGGAAAAGAAAATGAAGTTGGTGATTGTGTACTGGGAGGGCTGGTGAGAGGGCAAGAACGCAGGAATGAAGGGAGAGAGGCAAGAGGGAGAGGAATAGGAGTAGAGAGGGGGGAGAGAGAGAGTTGATGTAAAGTGCTTCATCGACACAGGGCACAAGAAGAGGGAGGGATGGATGGATGGAGTTAAGGTAAATGATAGTGGGAAGAGACAGGTGAGAATGGGAGTCCGTTTACTGCAGCATGGCTAGTAAAGCAGCTCATTCCCAGAGGACATTTGGCACTCGTAGAGCCACCGAGCAACACACTCCCACACACAAATACCTCAACACAGAGTAGATGAGTAGTTTACACTTCATGATAACCTTCCAGTGAAGTGGGTTAAGTTTGGAAAACCAGTCTAGGAAGTTTACATTGAGGGAACTGGCCTGTGAGTGCCCAAAATTAAATGAAATTTACTCTAATGAAATGTATTTCAACTACATTATTAGCGTGTTGCTTTCAAAATGTCTCCCAAAAGCTATTCTGCAGATACCTGATGAAAGGTTTATGTGCATCGAACTGGTGCTAAGTGGTGCTGTTTGTCTCATTTTGATACACACATGGGTACAATAGTTTCTTTTTGTCAAAGAGGCATAACAGGCCACGAAAAAAAGATTACAAAAAACAAATTAGCAACGGCATGTTAATCCCCGAGTCCATAATTTGTCCTGAACAAGATGTAGAACACTGTTACTCATCTCAGCATTTGACAACAACTTATTATGTGTTAAAGATAAAATAAAATAACATATGTTCAAAATCTTCTTTGGTTAAATGTGAAGTACAGCCTGATTGTAAAAACACCAAGCTTTTTTAAAAACTTTTAGACCTTTTTAAAGTCGAGCAAATTATGCTAAATGATTACCAGAAGGTTTAGAAGTTATAGTATAATAATGTTTCATGATACAGTAATTTACAAATCCTCTGAAAATCTGAGTTGCAAGGAAATTACAGATAGGTGGTCTGACTGTGTCTCTGGTTTGCATGTGATTTTTGTTTACCTTGTAGAGGTGTTTCTGTGGGTAAGATAAAATGTGACTTTTGCCTAAATACAAAAATCTCATGTTACCATAATGAACATCTTTGCAGAAACCTGATGAAGTGATACCTACCTCATCTAACCAACTGCAAGTTAAAATTAAATTAAAATTCTCAAATCAATTTTTTTTCACTTGTGCATGATTAGCGTGTTTAGTGTACAAATTAAGATTATCATCAAATGAAAACAAGTTGTGTCTATAAGGCATTAGTTCCTTCTTAGACCCTTTTTGTCTCTTCAGTATATCATGAAGTCAAAAACAAGCTCTTGACTAAATCATTAAACAAACTGATTTGGAATGGCAAGACTAATGGTTGGTTGCATTGTTAACAGGATGATAAGACCCACTAATCAAAATATCTGGCAGTTAACATATCTGCTCATTCTAGATTATTGACATGCAAATGTTCTGATTAGGGTCTTAAAATGGAACAATTGCTGCAATTATGTGCCATCGGTGTGGCTCAGACTAATCTAGGGTAATGAGCAGGCTACATACCAGTGGCTTCCTTAAGTTTCCTTAAGTTCATTCAGCAACAAGTTACCCTGCTTAACCTGATCTTGCTAAAAGATAAAAAGGAAAAAATCAAACTATTTTTGACTCAAATATGGCCCAATACTTGCCCCCCCTTTTTCTAACACGTGGATAGCGTAGCTGTTAGATGCAAAGTAGTTTAGGTGCAAAGTTCTTGCTCGGTCGTACTAAAAAGTTATTGGGGGAAAAAAAAAGCTTAAACCAGGACAAAAAAAACATGTGAAACCAACATATCTTCATCAGTGCTGTTAAAAATATTGGTTCGTGACTAAAATAGTTGAATCCTCAAATTTCCTACCAGCAATGTGACCTACTAGCATTTTTACTTTAATGACATTATTTAGCGGATGATAGTTCAAGATGATTAGACCTAGGTAAAGGCTTATACATACCTCTAGAGATTTTTTTTTTTCTGGGACTCAGGGTCTTACTTTCATCGTGCTGGGACCAGTCAGAATTAGATCTATCAAGGGGAAATGTTAGCTGGACTGTTTTAGATGAACTGACATGAGTCTCTCATTGTGTTTTACAGTGTCCAACGTGTTCATTCTGGTGACTCTCTACACAGAAAGGCAGCTGTCGAAGGTGAGTGAGGACACCTGCTTGCACTAAACATCAGAGATTTCAGCCGAACTGTTGAATTCAGGCCACTTTCACAAGTCCCAGGAGGGATTATTTTTCTAAAGCTGTTCTCCAAAACTGACTGACTGGCTGAACCTCCCCAACTGCATCTGCATATATTAAATGGTAAAATGGGAAAATTAGTTTCACCATCTGCATTTAGGACATATTCAGCTATGCTCTGTCTGTTTGGCATGAATATGGAACATTATGAGCCTTTTAAAACTTTACTAGGCCACCATAACTCAAAATCTAGTCCAGTTAACAACTGCTTTAACATTGTTTTAGCTGCTGTTATTCTTGTCAGGGTTTTTTTTTTAATTTTTTTAAATAAACTCAAAGACAAATGAATAAAGTTAAAAATTTGCAAGCAACAAGGTGCTGGATTTTTCAAAAAGAACAACTTACTGCCCCTCTCTGTCTCGCTCTTTCTCCTTAGGGTTCATTCAGTGAGCTTATGGGATTTCTGGTCCATTGCATTAACATGATAATCATGCTAACATTCCCTGCTGCAGTGGTCCTGTTGGTCCCCTCCATGACCCCAGGTAAAATGTTTCTCGCTGTTATCAAAATACCATCTCTGCAGCCTTGCTACAAACTACTCTGCATAACTGAGATAAATAGTTGACTGGGACAGTAGCACATATAGTGCAGCCGAAACCATTATCTATTCATTGATAGTTTGTAATGTAGCCATGTGTATAAAACAGAAAATAATGTGATTGTAATGAAGATTAAGAGGACATTCACATCAATGTCCTTCAGAGAAACAGTTAACCAGTTTGATGGTGCAGTAAAAGACATGTCTTATACAGAGTCATAATTGGAGTCGGTTGGTGGTAATGGACCAGTTGGTCATGACTGGATTACTTCCAGCTGGCTCAGAGGAGAGGAGAGGAGAGGAGAGGAGAGGAGAGGAGAGGAAAGGGAAAGGAGAGGAAAGGGAAAGGAGAGGAAAGGGAAAGGAGAGGAAAGGGAAAGGAGAGGAAAGGAAAGGAGAGGAAAGGAAAGGAAAGGAAAGGAAAGGAAAGGAAAGGAGAGGAAAGGGAAGGGAAAGGAGAGGAAAGGAGAGGAAAGGGGAGGAAAGGGGAGGGAAGGAAAGAAGAGGAAAGGGAAGGGAAGGAAAAGAAAGTAGGTGTGGTTTGCAGTATAGGTTCACCCAAGGGTCACCTTGTTTTGTCTCCATCGTGCTACATGATGGAAACCATGCACGCCCTCTGTAGAAACCCTGCAGTTCCCTTATGATGCATCTGGAATATTGTACAATATCAGATTCATTAATGCATAAAAATACTTGGAGGCACTTGCTCAAAGCATCTAATTTCCCCTTTTAAGTGTTGTTGGGTTTTTTTTCCTCTGGTGTGGTCACTATTTTATCCATGTACCTCATTATCTCAGGCTGACCTGCATCTAGTATGGTACAATTTGGTCAAAATGTGGCTCCTCTGCCGGTTTTATGCTCTGAGTCCTTAACGCATAAGAAACTTTGAAAATTGCAAATGATTTCACTGTCAAGGTCACAGGTGTCACTTTTACCTACAAATATTCCACAGTTGGAGCATTTCACACCATTAACACAATATATATATTGTCTCAGATTTTTGGCATAGCCTCAGTCTTTTTTAACACTACAGTGGGGCTGATAGTGAGCTTTCAGTGTAACTTAGCACGTTTTATAGTTAATTTAGTCCAGAAAAATCAATGTTTTAATTCCCACTCTACTCTGCTCTGCCCTACCATGCTCTGCTCTCCTTTCCTTTCCTCTCCTCCCCTCTCCTTTCCTCCCCCCATCCCATCCTCTCCTCTCCTCTCCTCTCTTCTCTTCTCCTCTCTTCCCTCCCCTCCCTTTCCCTTCTCTTCTCATCTGTTCTCTCACTGGGAGGTGAAAGAGTAAAGGAGTCACTCCATCTGTCTGTCTGTACTCCTTTCTGTGATGCAGTTCACACAGGAAGGGCAATGACAGAGGACAGATCTGTGTGTGTGTGTGTGTGTGTGTGTGTGTGTGTGTGTGTGTGTGTGTGTGTGTGTGTGTGTGTGTGTGTGTGTCATGTGTACATTACTCTGCTTATGGACACTTATCTAGTCATTTACATGTGTAATATGGGAATGGGATTTCAGGTAATGAAGTGTTGAAAAGTTTTGATGACTTGTCTTCATTATAAAAACATGTTGAAACAATTGACAATGAGAGCAACAGCTGCAATACGAATGGGATAATTTATTTAATAATAATTTTTGGACAGGCATATGGACTCTAAACTTTTTTTTTCAGCTTTTTTGGGATGCAAATACTCAAATATCTCTCACTGTAATGAAAGAAGAAAGTGGAAGAATAATTTAGTTAGGTGCTGCTGTTCAGCTACAATGTCCTTTTAGATTTCTAAGTTCACATCCACAGATCTAAACCTGATAATTACCCATATTGCACAGGCTAGGCGTTGTGTATCAGGTGTGTCAACTTGGCATCCTGGGTACATGAAGAAGGAATCATGTTACCTGACGGAGCCGAGCCTGGCATTTCAGGCGGCGCAACCACTTTGAACTTTTTACCCTGATCAAAGTACTCCCCAAAGAGGGGAGGCACATTCTGCTGTGAAAAATGAAGCATGTCGATTTTAATCAGCGAATCTTCTGGTGGCAGAAAAAAGCAACAAAAATCATGTACTCAACCTAGCTGAGGTTTCTGCAAATTTAAAGTGGGTCATTGTGTGTTCCATGAGCTCTACCTTTTGTGAATACATGTGTCTATGATCACTATCTACAGTAACAATCTGGCAGCCACTTTGAGCCAGAGAGACAGATGGTTAATGGATAAGATCTGCTGTGGTATGATGCCAGGTGTGCTGACCTCCACCTCACCCTGTGGGCGTGAGAGGCAGTTTTTGTTTGTGCATTTGTTTGTCTCTCTGTTTGTTCACATGTAAGAGTTTGAGTATATCTGTTGGTGTGTGTCTTCCTCTCTGTTCAGCACAGTTCTTTTCTAACAAGCATATTGTGACTATTGATGAAGCCCTGGCAGAAATAACTGCTCTGTTGGACTGTGTGTGTGTGTGGGGGGGGGGTTGCGTGCACACTTGCAGTTTTCATAATACGCTTCAAAATATAGTGTGTGTGCAGTGGTAAACAACATGGTGACCGGCATTGTTACACTGCTCTCAGACTGTGATTTGAGGTAATTCATCTTACCAGGCTTGTTTTGCTGTTTTTTTTTTTCAAGACCAAATGATGACCTGTCTTTCTCTCCCTTCCTTTCTGTTTTCACTCTCCAAGTCCCACCTTTCCCTATTTGTTTTTCTCTTGCTTTCCATTCTGTCCCCATCTCTCTCTCCATATTCAATCTCATACTTTTTCTTCACTTTCTTCTGTTCTTTCTCCCTATCTCGTCCTCTTTTCTTCTCCACTTTCTGCCCTCTATTGGCTTTCCCACATTTCTCCTTTTCATCTCTGTATACATCTACACAGTTTATCATTTGTTTGCATGTTGCGGCAGCGCGGCCTTATCCGCCTCACAATGTTAACTATTATCTCCGCTTCTCTCTGTCTCTTTCTCTGTCAGTCGGTGGTGCGTTCGTACTTGGTATTTACACGATTCTCTTCCTAAAGCTGTACTCCTATAAGGACGTCAACATGTGGTGCAGAGAGCTGAGTGCTGTCAAGGCCAAGAAACTGGCCCGGTCACTGTCTTGTAAGTAACAAAAACACAGGCGCACACACACGCATATACACTCACACAGTTTGGTGGGATAGGGTTTGTATACCCGATGTCAAACATGAGGGAAAATTAATTTATTGCCAATTTTAATTTTAGTTTCTGTAAATGCTTTGATTATGTTCAGTGATGGAGCCCAAAACACAGAGGTGTTTCCAAATTCCTTGCTCACGCTGTTACAGTGACATCTAAGGGCAGACTCATAATACTGCAACTCTCAGATAAAAAAAAAAGTGTGATGGTTTAGCAAAGAGCAACTATTACGGGTCTGTTTTGTTGTGAGAACAAACACTGATAATTTTGAATGTTTATTTTTCACTATTTGTATGTCATGACCCATTAAATAGAATACTAAAGAACACATTATTTTATGTGTCATTCTATTAAGCCTTCGTGTTTATGTATTAATTCTTCCCACAGGTCCTTCAGCACAGTATTTCAACAGTGCTGACCGTAAGGTGTGTTATCCTGGCAACCTCACCATCAAAGGTACTCAAGTGCACCATTGTTGCATTAAACTAAACGGTTCATGTGCCACTACTTCTATTTCATGTTTCATTTGTCCACATTTTGATTAATTTTCACTTTGACCTCCTCTCTATCTCTGTAGACATGTACTACTTTGCTTTTGCTCCGACTCTGTGCTACGAGCTCAACTTCCCTCGCTCTCCTAAGATCCGCATTAGTTTCTTGCTGAGGAGGCTTTTTGAAATGGTGAGGAAACATCTATATCATCAGCCAGAGAAATGCTACCTTTACCAAGTCAAAAAAGTATTTCTGTGTTTCTCCCATTTTTACAAGTTTCTCCCAAAAAAGTACTTAAGGACAAGTATGCCTGCACAGCTGTACATAGCTTAAGTGATTGTGACAAGGGTGATTAATTTATTTTTAAGGTTTATACTGGGTCTTATTTTTGCAGTTTTGGGCATCTTTCATAGCAAGGATCATCAGCAGTCACAAAATCAGACATCTAAATCAGCTCTGTTCTAAACAGCATAGTAAAATTACTTGGATGTCTCATGTAGTGATATACAGCTTTGAAAAAAGTTCTTTCAAAAGTTCAAAAAGCTTTTCCGTTACTCGATGTACTAACCATATTTGCTGTCAACCTTTGATAAAAAGCATTATTGTGAAATAATGTCACTCAATTTATTAATGTGTGTCTTTCTCCCAGCTGTTCTTCATCCAGCTGTTAGTTGGTCTCACTCAACAGGTACGGTCTTATGATGTAAACTTAAAGCGGACGTATGGTTATATACAGTAGTCTTCTCTCTATTTAAACTCCAATTATTTTAATCTAATCATTTGTATCAATACTAAAACTTAACTGCATAACAGGAGTTTCATTTAAGTAACTGGATTTCTTCAAATACCAGAAAGCCAGCTGTGGAGAAATGACTCGTGTTTGGTTTTTTGCTTCTTTCTCTCTTCCAGTGGATGATTCCCATCATTCAAAGCTCCATGAAACCACTAGAGGTGAGGAGGGTAGACAGACAGCGGAGCTTATACTACACAGAGCAGCACAATGTCATGTTGTTTTAGGGAGCAAGGTTTGCTGTGCATCATTTATTAACCTATGGGTCTCTCCTCCCCACTCCTCTTTTCTCCTCTAGGACATGGATCTGTCCAGAATGACTGAGAGACTCTTGCGATTGGCTGTGTGTAAAAACCCAAACATTAACAGTAGAATTACCAGAACTGTTCACTAAGCTTGTTTGTCTTCATGCTTGTTATGAATTTATGTACAACACTTTATAGGATGAAACAGCACATGACAGAACATTATAAAAACACAGCTGAGTCAGTCATCACAATATGTAGTGTTTAGCTCACTGTACATGAGAATGCACTATATCTCATCAGTTAGAGTATGGGTAGGAAAGATGCTGGAATTTTACATCAGGCTTTTGCTCTTTTGCTTGGAATTTGTTAAGGCATCTCCTCCCCGATGTCTCACAGACATATACCTCATTCGTGTTCATGTGGAAACAACATTTGTTTAACCCCTCTCTAGGTTCCTAACCACTTGCTGTGGCTGATATTTTTCTACTGGTTCTTCCACTCATCCATGAACTTCACTGCTGAGCTGCTGCGCTTTGGAGACAGACAATTTTACAAGGACTGGTGGTACGTTTGTATGTCTGTTTCTGCGTTGTCTATGAATTTTTTGAGGTACTGAGCTGAAGAACTACCTGGGTCTGTGCAGAATTGTTGCATGCTCTGGTATGTGCATGTGTGTGCGTAAGAAGGGATGTGCGTGCAGACAGTTGCAGAAAATTGAAAAGTGTGTGTAGTGTAAACTCGTGTAGAGGATAATTTCAGTACTTTGAGGAGAACAAGAGCTTGGAGACTCTAGTTTTATTATGTTTTTTGAATGTTTGAGACCATTTGGGTGTCTTGTGTGTTTTACCTTTGCTGATATTAATAAATCACTTTCATCACTTAGTGTACTGTAGGGTAAATACCTGTATTTCCCTTTTTCCTTCATGACAATACAGTTTTTAGCCTTTTTAATGTAAAATGAAACTATACCATAGATCCATTATTTAAACTCTGGAAAGCTTCAACACTCTTATTTGCTTAGGAACTCTGAGACGGTGACGTATTTCTGGCAGAACTGGAACATCCCTGTGCACAAGTGGTGTATACGGTGAGTTACCTGCACACTAACACATTGAGAAGTGACCAATGAAAGGCACTTAGCAAGGTGCACTGATGTATTTGGGAAACTAATTCATCAGGCTGTGAGTGAGTAAATGGTAGCAAAAAGTAAATACAGTGCCCACAGCCAGTTCTACATATGCCAATAAAGCAGCAGAAAGTGCAGTGAAATTTTTTATATATATATATATATATATATATATATATAAATTTTTTTATTTTTTTTATTTATTTTTTTATACACAAGACAAAGTAAATATAGGGCAATATAGATGCTATAAAGTCTGCTTCCTTTGACTTCCTATCAGTTAAGAAGACACTTCAACATATTAAATAGCAGGAAATATGATAGTAATTGAATGATTGAGCAAATGAGTGAACTCTTTTCTATATCTTGTCAGTGTATTTGACTTTACTAATTTAGGTGTCCATATACTCATTCAGTGTTGTGAATAATGATTTTCATCATTGCTTTTTCTGCCTATTTTTTACTTGAGTAGTCATTTTGTTTATTAAATGTAAAGCCGCAAATCCTAACATTTAAGAAACTCAAAATGCTTGAAAAATAAACAAATCAGTTGATAGACTAATCATTTCAGCTCCGATCTGCACACTGTCTGCTCTGATAATTTGTCCCTCTGTCTGTTGTCTAGCCACTTTTACAAGCCGCTGCTTAGGAGAGGATTTAGTAAAATAGTCAGCCAATCAGCTGTCTTCTTCTTGTCGGCCTTCTTCCATGAGGTAAGAGCATAGACCATACCCACCTCACTGGTTATCTACACACTTTAGACTGGTCAGTCACATGCAACCTCTGCCTAATATTAAAGTTTTACCCCTCTCCCTCCTTGTCCTCAAAACTATAAATGCTCCGTCAGGTAAATGCTTGTATGCAGCAATTAAAGTGATAAAATCAATTTTCCTTCTCTGTCTGTCTCTATATGTCAGTACCTGGTGAGTGTTCCTCTAAGGATGTTCAGACTTTGGGCCTTCATGGGCATGATGGCGCAGGTAAGACCCAATGCATTTCACTGATGATAAACTTGCAGCTGTTGCTGGCACAAGTCTTGCACTAAAATGACATTTCAAAATAAGTATTTTTGTTGAAAATTGTGTAATATACATTGTGATCTGGGCATTTTTGTTAGAAATCCCTTCTTAATGTCTTAAAAAAGAAAAAAGGTTAGAGGTAAAGTGGCATTTACTGAATAGTTCCTTCATGTGCCCCAATCATAGAAAAAGTCATATAAATATAAATAAGTGGATCATGTTCCTTTAAACTTCTATAGGATATTTTTAAAAGTGTTCTCAGTGTCTGGTCTTGGCTCCAGTATCATTGACAATGAGATAATAGGCAATATAATAGGTAATAGTATAGCATAAGTGCTTTTTGTTCTTTGCTGACTCAGTTTGCTATTTATTATAATGTGCTGAGTCACACAACACAGACAACAGAAATCGGAGAAAATACAAATAAACTGAGACTGTAATTAGTCATTAAAAACCACAATCACCTGCTATGTTTATTAAGTTAACTTTTTTATTGACTTATCAGCTTCCATTAGCCTGGTTTGTTGGTCGCTTCTTGCATGGTAACAACGGCAACGCTGCAGTGTGGATATCCCTCATCATTGGTCAGCCATTCGCCGTCCTGATGTACGTCCATGACTATTACGTCCTGCACTACAGACAGGACGCTGATTGATGCCCCCCCCCACACTCACACACACACACACACAGACAGACACACAAATACACAGACACACACACACACACACTCGTTCCATACGATTTACACCATCTTTTTCCTACTTTGTTGCAAGTATTGTCCTCTGCATGTCGGGATGAGCTGAACACACCTGTGGCGTTATGATCACAGCATGTTTATATTACACAACTTGGCCATTGTGTCCTTCATGCTGGGAAAGCAAACAATTTTTGATATGGTCGGTGGACGGTTCAGAAATTTGTCGGTCTTGAAACACTACTGAACATTAACTAAGCGAGAAAGGTGAAACAGTGATGCAGCATGTTACTCAGGTGATTTTTCTTCCAGTTTTCTATAAAACCTCAGATAGCACAGTTTGGGCTGAAATGTGGGTTGAATGGATATTTTATTGTATTTGGTACTTCAAAAATGGAAACATGCAGGATTACCTACACGTTTTTTTATTTTCTTTTGACCATAAAAGCTTTTTCTGCTCTGCAGCTGTGTACAATATGGTGAATATAGCTGAATTTTCTAAAATGTTAACAACATGATTCAAGTGCCTTGTTGGAAGTTAAGTTTGGGGGCCAAATCTCTCTGGTTTTACTTTGAGATGGAAACATCACAAAGAAAAATGAATGTAAGCTGATAGGATTTTATTAATAGATGATTTTTATTTTTCTATGACATTTTACTTTTTCAGTTTTAAAAAGGGCCGGCCTAACTGTATTTGGGGTTTTTGTTGTTTTTTGTTATACCTGATGTTCCATTACAATAATAGAGCACAAATCCATTCACACCTAAATCTTTTGTTTACTGTTTTTTTTTTTTTTTTTAGATCAGAAGAACAGATAGTATGCAAAATCACTGAATTAGTCTTTTTGTCATTGCAGTTTCTCACAAGACTGATGCCAATTAATGTTGTCTAATGACGTGTCTACGACGTGACGTGTAAATACAATGTGTATGTCTGAAAATAAACATTTAGAGCGTTCAATTTAAGTCTTTATTTTTATGTGTGTGTTGTTTTGTGCTGTTGTTGAGATTTTTGAAGATCTTTCTTACCTTTAGTTACATGAAAAAGAATTTTTTCTTGAAACTGAAAGACATAGTGAGTGAGAAGAAAAAGAGTTGTATTACAGGACTTTCAGCCATTTGTAATACATTAGCTGAAAAATGTACGCAAATATTTATCCAATCAGTGTCAGTGGACGTATTGTAAATGAAAGTAACAATCGTTTTCATGTGATAGTAAAATGTGACTGCAACAAAAGGGTACAAATCTTAAACAGAAAGGAAAAGTTAAAGTGTATGTTAATTGTTTGTGTGTGTTTGTTTTTTTTTAATACATATATTTATTTGGCTATTGAGACCCATACACCACATTTAAAACAGCAGTAGTCGTACACTTCTGAGCCCAAAATGACACTTCTTCAAACAGGTTCATCATTTCAGGTGTTTTGATGTTTTATGGTACGATAAACTGTAATCTTCCTGTTTATCCTTCCAAGCTCAGTCAGTTACATGTTCAAGGCCTCAACATTAAGAGCATTCACTCATTTTCTCACAGTGTGGCAAGTCAGCACACATCTGTGGTCTGCTGAGGGGAATCTCTGACCTACATACAGGTATATGGGTTACAAAGTTGTGAGAGAGATTTTCACCAAAAATAGATGGAACTCTGTTGTTTATTGTCATTCCACAGTCTTCATGATTAGATTCAAATTCATGAGCAGCAGGAGATTTTTGGAATTCCCTAGTTTATATTCAAAGGGATTTTCTAAAGAGATTTAAGATTGAATTAAAGAAAGTGAAATTTGCTTTTTACAATATGCATCTGGTACCTTTTTTCTGTCTGTTTTGTTGCTAAAGGGAGACTTGAGTCAGGCGCCAATTTTTTTACCGACCTTTTCTGGTAAACTTAGAGGCTCAGGTCAGTGGGGAGGCAATTGCATGTACACAGTTTGTGGGGCAGATCATATTTACCAATCTGAATCCCAGAACAATAAAAACTTCCACTTTATCAGTTGCTAAGAAACATACAACACCTTAGGTGCTGTAATATCATAATGCAGACTACAATGAATTCTTCTCAAACTGCTGATAACTTCGGTGTGACTGTAGTCTGCTGTCATCACAGGCCTCGATCAGTAATGCATATGGATGGTCAAAGGGGTCAAAGTCAACTCTTGGATCCCTGGACCAAAGCCTCTTGATGAAGGGACTTTTTATATTTCTTGTTGGAAAGTCAAATGACTGCATGGAAAACAAATTTATTTAAAAAAAAAAAAAAAAAAATCCAGAACAACCACATGGAGAAGAAATGAGTAAAAATAGTTTCAAAATGACTTGTGCCTCTTTC
Source organism: Istiophorus platypterus (assembly GCA_016859345.1). Lineage (NCBI taxonomy): Eukaryota > Metazoa > Chordata > Actinopteri > Istiophoriformes > Istiophoridae > Istiophorus > Istiophorus platypterus. The sequence continues at coordinate 13,540,693 of CM029126.1, forward strand.
AGTTTGTGGCTCTTGCTCCTGTGTATGAGCGGTTGGGGGCCTTTTACAAATTTCCAATAATGCATGATAATGTGGCAATTTTGCACTCTACAGTATCCAGTGGGTCACATCTTTACTACAGGGACTCGGGGTCAGTCATTTTTTCCATAACAAGTTGCAACTGCTGCAGTTCCTTCCTTTCTAAAACATTCATTTCAACACTCAACACTCATCCCTTGTACTGCTGTATGTGCACTAATCCTTCTGCCATTACTGTAACTGTCAGTGGGTTTGGTTATCTAATTCAAGTCCCTGTTGATGGAAGCTCTGCAGAAATCCATACCACCAGGCAGTGATTCAGCTCTAAAAAACTTGTGCGGATGTTGTTTTTCTTCTCTGTTTTGCCCCTATATTGTGACTCCTCTCGCTGCTCCTGTCCTAATTGTGGAATGAGGCTTGTGTTCTAGTCAAAACACAAAGGTCACTCCCATCCTTTATTTTTGAATGTTTTTGAATGTTTTCAGCACGTCACCCAAATTCCAAATCATGACTTACTTTATTCTCCTACACTCAGCCTCACAAATGACCCCAAAGTGTCTTTTACACTCTTAATTTTTCAAAGGCTTTTTTTCTTATATGTGCATTCTGAGATCAAATTAATAATGTCAGTGTAAAATCAGTTTTGACAAGAACATCTGCTAAAAGCCATGCTCATAAACGTATCTAAATGACATTTACCATGTCTCTGTGCTGTCTCCATAGTCACTACTCTGTTCTATGTTCTCTGTAATTCTCAGTGTTCAGTCAGGCATTCAGCACACCACATATTAAATGACTTAATGCCATCATTAGTCTGTGATATTCATCATGATTAGCTTACCTACCAGGCTAGATATCAAACTTTAGACAGTGGCAAACATCATTTTACCATTTTACTACTGGGCCCTCAGGGGCACAAAGTCATGACTGTGTGTGCATGAGTGCGTAGATTTGTCATCAAGACAGGACTATGAACCTGCACCTTCTCAGGCTGACAGTGAATTAAACAGCAGGTCTGAGGCAAATCTAAAAGTTTCTGTAGGCGTGTGTGTACGTGCGAATGAGACATTTGGTTAAACAATAGTCAATGGGGATTAGAGTGCAGATGTGAAAGGAGACATGGCTTTGCAGGATACACAATATGATATAGAGAATCAGCCCACACTAAAAATGTACTAACTTATTTTTTTCCATCAGGGTTTTGGACTTGAGCTACTATTTCAGTAAAGGGTGTAAAGCTAGTCCGGGATCTTAGAGCATGTTAACATTCATGTAGAAACCAAGTGGAAACAACCACACTACCTGTTTATCATCAAGGTTTCGGAAATGGTAACCCACTATGCAATAATGAGTTGATTTATTTTTCATAAATGACACAAAACCTAGACACGGCATTCTTGGTATCATTTTCAAAATCATACTAATGTTCAGGGATCATTTAACTGACAAGTCTCACTATTTCAAACATACTCTAAAGTGCTGAGTAATGGTTTACAAGAGAGATGTTTTGGGCAAGGAGTGTGTTCCCTTTCGCATTTCCATTCACATCTTAATAACAGAAATACATGTTGCCTTTCGTACAAAGCAATCGATTCAAATCTCTCAAGAAAGTGGCCACTGCCAAAAAGTGTGCTTTTTCCTGCAGGTCAGCTGTAATCCTACATCCATCCGCCCTCTCATTCCTGACAAATAAAGCGTGAGACGACAGGGGGAGTGCAGTAAAAAGGAGCAGAAACCCTGTCACCTCTCATCTGTCATCAATATTCACACCGTTCCTGACATAAACAAAGCTTTCCAGTTCCCCTGCTTGGACTTAGTCCCACATTGATTCACCATCTTCTCACTTCCACATTCACACACACAAACACATGTCATATAATGATCCATCTGTCATTTCTACACCTATACATACACTTAAACTTTACTCCGTCTTTGCCTGTCTAATTGTTACGTTCACACCTCCCCGATTCTCTCTCTCTCTCTCTCTCTCTCTCTCTTTCCTTTCTGTCCCCATCCTGCATCTTCTCTTTGTGCTCTTCGTCCTCTGTAACAGGTTGATCCATGCTTCTTCTCCTGACATCCGTTATTCCGGATCTTTCCGAGGAACGCTGACGCCCTGTGAGTGATGATGATCCTCTAGACAGGAAACTGGGAGACACAAACCTGTCTCATTCTGCAAGATAGATGGAGTGTGGGTCCAGAGACACATTATAAAAAGACAGACTCAGCCTTCCATTCGAATACAACTTTTACTTGGGCATGTGTGCATTCAAACAGATATGTTTAAACAATACACAAGACATGTTCTAACTAGCATTTTAAAGGATATACATGACAAGCATTTAGCATTTAAGTTGAATTTACAAGCACACGCATTTTCTAAATAAAAGTCAGTATAGATAGAAGCTTTTTGCCTTTTTCGTTCCTCTCTCAAACAGTCTTTTCTTCTTACAATTATATTAATTATCTTACAATTATAATGGTGGAAATTTCACTACATTTAGATGACTTTTCACCCTCCTAACCTTTCATTCATAGTCTCTGATTTTTGTACAGATTTCATGCCACCAGTGGAGGTTTAGTGCAACTGGATGAAACAAGTTTAATCGCCTTGAGAGATGTGATTACCCCCATTAAGCTGATATTGCCTGTCTTCATTTATTCTCAACTTTTAGTAAAAACAAGTGTCAGGATGAAAAGAACATCAAGTCACTTGTTAAGCCTGATGTGTTTGTCATTTGAGCTCAGCAGGGTAATATGAAAAGGTCTGTTCAGGTTCAAGATTTTGTGTTTTGAGTTTATTTTTAAAACGTAACCAGAAAGTAGCCGTGGCAGAACACCGGTGCAGCATCACAAACATTTTTGATCTTTTTAGTAATATTTTTTGCTTTTCTAGTTTCTTGTTATGTTTGTAGAAACACGAGGTGTGTCAGTGTACATACACATAAACACACACACACATCACATATCAGACAGCTCTCAGTGTCCATCTATTAGTTCAATCCCTTATATCATATCATAGCATAATTTTTTAAATGATTTAAAAATCCATTTTCCTTCATCCATTTTCAAATCCTCACACACAGCTCAGCTTTAAAATGTCCTCTGACATAAAAGACATTCACATTTCAAATCCACTTACTGTAAATGTGGATGTTTTGAAGATAAAAGATCTTTGTAGTAAAATTAAAATACACATATACAACATACTGATTGATATACAATAAGTTTTTCAAAAAGGCTGCAACTCAAATTCTCAAATATATCAAGGAGCACACTGAAATTTGAATGTACCTGTCTGGAGGAGCCAAGTCTCGCTCTGCTCCACCCATGAAATTGTGGAGCCTATAGTGAAATATTACATAATATTTGTTGGCAGTAAGGCCTCCACAATATTTTGAAAGGGATCAGTGCACATTGGACACCAATGAGATAAATGTGAGGATGCATACAGAGCCTCCATCATATGTCTTTAAAGTGGTCATTTTAGTATAAGCCTTATACAAAACAATATTTGATGGTTTGGTAAAGAGCTTTATGGACATGCACAGTAAATCAAAAGTGTTATGTTTGAGTTATGCTCGTGATCTTGTGTGTCCAAGTGCATTAGCATATATTTGTGCATATGTGCGCCAACATTGGTGTGTGTCTGTATGTGAGTGTGTGTGCATACTGTACATGTGTATGCATGTGTGTGTCACAGCAGAATGTAAACACATACTAAGACTTCCTGTCTGAAGCCCAAACTGAGGGAAGATTTAGAGAGAGAGGGAGGGAAGTAGAAAGACAGAGTCACTGAAGGGAAGAGAGAGACTAAAGATGATACTAAAAGGGGGCGAAAGAGAAGAAGAGATAAAGAAGAAAGACACACTGAAAGGAGAGAGACCTACAACAATAGAAGCAGAAAGATCTGAGGACGTCAGAAAAATCTAGTGAGAAAACAATACACTGAGTAACAGCAGACAGGCTGACAAAGTGACAGAAATTATAAGGAGATCTCTTGATACACAGATCTGAAGAAGTGTATTGTTTGCTGCATCCAACGGGCATGACTCAGGAACCTGAAAGGAGAGACACAACTGACATACTGACAAGAGAAAATAAATTCTCACTGAAATGCTGAAACGCTCCAGAGAGAAGGGCAACTGACATACGTGGATGTTCACGGATGGTACGAAGGAGCAAAGGTCACTGAAGTTTGAAGCATCCCTACTTTGAAAAGATTCAGCATCACCTGGTTGGATAACAGTCAAGAACCTTTGGATTAGGACTGACATGAGGGCACTCCAACCTCATCAGACACAGATTTGAGAAGTCCAGAATTTGTCTAGTGGTTTGACCGGTCTCCTTTTTCTCTAGAGGTAAGTTGTCATCCTCTCATGATAACTGGTGTCTATGTATTATATGTAAAAGAAGTACAAAAGAAAAATGCAAAAAAAAGAAAAAAGTAATGTCAAAAATCACTAAGACAGGGGCATGACTAGTCCAAGTATATATCTAATGTGCAAAATATTATGAATGTATAATCTTTATGTTGCATCGACAGAATAAACAAGTAACTCAAATTCCATAAATTGATAGTTATCTGTAGATGAGGTAAAGTTTTTAAAGCTTTTGCAACCACACTGCACTTCAGAGCATGTGTTTAATAAATTACAAAATCAGAGTAAATGGAAAGCCAAGTATAACTATAACTAAATTTAGAGTTATAGCGCTAACAAAATGTTCCATTTGCCTTGAGAACTTCTCTGTAATGCTATAATTTGATGCAGGACAGCGTGAGATCTGTATACCAGTGTCCCATCCTGTCTCTCTCTCTTTCATATGTATTTCTGTCTTTCACACAATCCCAGGCACACACAAAACATGCACACACACCCAAACGGGACTCCCACGCTGCTGGAATTTATTTGGACAGTGTTATTTGTGAGCTGCCTCCAGGGCCTGTGCTCCCTTTTCAGCATCACTTTACAGTCATTGCATCACCACTGTCTTTGATGTTGGAAGAGCAAGAACTGGATTGAAACAGTTATGGATTAGATCATCAAACAACCTGGTTTGACCCAAATTAAAGGATACATAAACTTATTCCTGTATTCTTTGTATCAGCTTTAAATTAGTGCCTCTGCAAACAGTTTACTCAAGGATTACAACCAATCTAGTCATTTTGGTATCCTCCTGAATCATTCTACTTAAAAAAACCCAAATGATCATGTTTTATCACAGGACATGGGATGATAGACCACTTATTATTATATTGATAATTATCTCTAGATTCTTGAAGGCCCATAGCCAGAGCTTGTGAGGATTAGCTTTTAATAATGATCCTAATCCATAAACTATATGCCTATATGAAAAGACAATTTTACATCAAGACTGTTGATAATGCAGTTAGTTTTTTTAAACATGCCAAAACCCAACAGGTGGTTCTAGTAGGTTAGTTAGAAACTGTATTTGGGCTTTATCATATTACTTAATCTGTTTTCTTGGGTCATTGTTAAGGCCAAATTATGTAGTTTTTGGGTACCTATGAAGGAATAGTTACTCACTGTGAGCTAAAGTTTTTCTTTTATCCCTCTTTATGCTACTGCACAAATCAAGTCTGTGCCCAGGCACAGTGGCGCTTTTAGTTGAATACTAGCACATCTCAGTTCAGCAGGTTAGCATGCTAACACTGGCTGGTTATCACTAAGCACAAACCAAAGCTGAGGATGGAAATGTTTTTAGTTTTGCAAACATCTGCTCATAATCCAAACCAGTGAACAAATGAAAGCCTGACAAGGGCTACAGGAAAAGCTAAGGGACCAGCATATTATTGCAATTCGTCCCGAGGGGGGACATGAATATGTGTATGAAACTTCATGATTGTCAATCCAATAACTGTCAAGACATGTTACTCAAAACCTCAAGCGTCAACCTCATGGTGGCACAGAAGGAAGAGTCGGGGAATCACCAGGGGTATTGTACCACCAGGGGTAGTGTCTAGTCGCATGGCTAAAAGGAACACAGTCATGTACTTTATATAGTTAGGTCATTTTAGACTGTACATCATCGAAAACCACTGAAATACATTACTTGTCCTTGTAATTTTTCCTGAACAAACGGAGTAAGTGCTTTATTAAACAATTTTCCCAGGGCAATGCTCATAACACCCATTAGCTCCATTAATGATGATGAACTAGCTCTTGTATGCTGAGTAATATCAGGGGATATTTATGTGAAAACAGCCATTTATTTCCCTCAGTGGTCTTGATGTTCAAAGGCCAGACTGGTGCTGGTAATGCAGATGAATCACATTATTCATGCCTCACCCTCAGCTGAGCATGTTATTCTCATTACCCCGAGTTGACTACATTTCCCATTTGCTGGATAATTATTTTTGCTGTGAGAGATTAGTTGTGAATCATGTGCATACACCACGCAATATGCTGGGCTTCATGAACCTCTCCAGCCCGAGACTCACATGAGCAATTAAACCACATTTGTCATAGGAGGATACAGTAGCGTGTTAGCCGGCAGCCAATTTCGGGTTCACACTCATTTGGACACTATGAGGAAAATTTGATGTTTAACCTCATGTGACTTGACAGTTTAATGTTTTAAATGCCAGTGGATTCCTCATGAGTTTGATTTACTTGATACGAATTTTGCATCTCCTCATAGTCCTCAATTGATACTATTGGATTTGTGAGTCCTAACATGAACAGAGTCATATTTAAATCTAACCAATGTAATAAAATCAATTAATTAAACACACTGCAAAAAAGGAGGCTGACATCATTCTGATTTATAAAGTGTAAACCAAACTGCAGTCACCAACAGGTAGAATCATTTATGTCTACTGTAAATAAAAATCAGTGTGCATGACATTGTCCAAATGTCACCTGCTGTTCCCCGTTTTTCTCTCTCTTCTATTCACACCCCAACTTAATGCTTTCCTAATTAAGAATTCATGGACCAAAAAGCTCTGTTTTAATATGGCAATTGGCCATTTTATGATTTATGATTCAATTCATATATGCTAAATTTGTGTCAATTCTCAGATTACATTCCACTGAGCTATATATAAAATGCAGTCACCGACTGCCCTCTGCTGTCTATAGTAATTACACCTCGTAGCACCAAATTCATATTTGCATATATCTGTCTTCACAGCTGAAAACACCATATGGAAAAGGTCATATAGTAAACTCAAGTGTCTCATTTTATGAAGTCTCATAACAGCAGGATTCTGATTGTGCATTGTAAGACATAATCACCCTACTGTGAATCTGTGGAATGTGAAAAAAAAAAAAAGCCTGAAGATGACATGTTGCATTTGTCACACTGACATCTGACAACTCTTTCTTGTTTAGATTTAAAGTGGCCCGTGTTTCTGTCGTCTCCGGTTGTGAAGGGATTGTACGTACTGTGGCATATATTTCACCTTCACCACTTAGCAGTTATTTTAGATGATTCATCTTCTGTCAGTGTTTTCAAAACTGGGAAATGATTTTACACAGAAATGTCTTCTTCTGGTATTGTGGAAAAACTTGTGAAAAACTCAATGGAGCCCGCTGCATTTTTTTTATAAATTTATCTGATTTGATTTGTAGTGTTATGGGTGCTGTAAAGGTCCCAGTTCTCCAACCACAGCGATATCCTCTTTCACTCATTTTCAATTATTTATCGATTCATTCCTAACAACATATCTGTTGTTCTAATTTGTTTTAAGAAATGACATAAAATACTTGAATTTTTAAACATCCAAAAATCAAGGCTGTCCTCACACAGTTCATCCAGTCTACCCAGTTCCACTGTGTTTATCCCAATTAAGAGAAGAATTCACCATCTTTCTTAGATGTAAATAAACAAATACAGACCATTGCTGAGATAAGGATTGATTTACACAGACACTGTAGGCATGAATAAATAATTATATCATAAGTAAATAGCCAAAATAAATTTAGATATTGGAAAAAAAGTGGCTTTGTCAGGGTGGCCATGCCAACAGCAACAACCACAGTTAGGTCAGTGACGGGGGGGGACTGGACGTCAGGGAAGGGTAGTGGGTGCATGGCAGTGGATGGGGTTATTAAGTTTTCAGTTTAATTAATCGGATAAAAAAAAGAGCAAGACAGACTAATTATAAAAATGGCACTTAAGTTGTGTGGCAGATTTTTACAGTAAAAAGGGATCTATTTGGATGGATGTGGTTAATATGACCAAAATCAACTCATTCACCTCAGCTTTGCCTTTGTTAGCCCTTTTAAGGTTTAGACCACTCCCACTGTCTTTTGATATAACTGTGAACATGTGTGGGAGTGTGACTAACATTTTCTGCAGTAGCTCTGACAGATGTGTTCAGGGTGTTTCCCTGTTGCACTAGTGCTAGCTGGGGGAACCTCCAACTCCTAAACAGCTATACATGGGTATAGATAATGAACAGATGGACATTAGAATCCTATGGTGAAATGCAAACTTCATGTTTACTGTATCAAAACACTGTTTCATTTTGTCTGACAGTTTCCACGCCAGCTCTGAATCATCATCATCACCCTTTCAATTATCACCTAATTACATCATCATCATCATCATCATCATCATCATCATCATCATCATCTTCACCATTATGACAAACTTCAGCAGCACTGACTCCTGGCTTTTTGTCAATACTTCATTCCCCATCCTGCCTGGAATAACTAGTCCCACTAACAAGAGTGGTATGGAAGCATATCTTCAAAGACTGGCTCATTTAGATGAGGGGCTCTACAGTGACTTCTATGGCCTCTGGATCGCACTGATGGTCATAAACTCTTTCATATTTCTGGTAGGAATGTTTTACAGAGTGCTTTTGGTGATGTAGATCCTCATGCTCTCTTGCAACCCTATGTTGGTTATGCCAGTCTGTGCAACATCTAATGTTCCTCTCCTTTACTTCATATCTCCCTTACTCTTCCAGGTGGGCATGGTGCTCAACGTAGTCGCGCTCTATGTTTTCTGTTTCCGCACCAAGCATAAGACAACGTCAGTGATATACACCATCAACCTTGCAGTGACGGACCTTTTGGTGAATCTCTCTCTGCCGACTCGCATCCTGCTCTACTACAGTGGAGGAGCTTGTCTGACCTGCTCCTACATGCACATCTTCAGCTACTTTGTCAACATGTACTGTAGCATCTTGTTTCTCACCTGCATATGTGTCGACCGTTACCTTGCTATTGTTCAGGTGGGGCTGTAATTAAACAGAATTGTTCTCAGTTACGTTCTCCAATGAATAAACTGTCCCTTTACACAATGCTGGGTACCTGCTCATTCTGTACTGAAAGACAGAATGAATCTAGAAATAATAATTTTCTTATCTTCTTGCAGGTCGAAGCGTCTCGTCGGTGGAGGAGCTCCAATGTGGCCAAATGTGTGTGTGTTTCTGTCTGGCTGTTTGCCATTGTGGTCACCTACTCCTTCCTTTCCACTGCCTTCCAGCATACAGGCTGCTGCCTCTCAAAGCTCCTATTTCTTACCATCACTGAGTTCTTTCTGCCCCTCGTCATCATCGTCGTCTTCACCCTGAGGATTATGTGCGCTCTTGCAGATCGCCGTCTGATGCAGCAGAGCAGGTAGAAACAGTTAAAAGAATGGAATGAATACAGGATACTATGCCATTTTCGTCTGCTACTTGCTCATATTGGGTGTTGAAAATATTTAAGAACTTAAAAATTAAGTTTTTGATAGAATAACATACCATACAAGAATACAAGAATGCAACACTATTGAAAATTACTCATATTTGCAGCTCTGATAGCACCGGTGGCCAACAGCTGTTGGGATGTCACAGTGGTGATTTTAACTGTGTTTCCCCAGGGAGAGGAGAAGGAGGGCTGTCCAGCTGCTGACCACAGTATTGATCATCTTCACTGTGTGCTTCACACCCTTCCACATTCGACAGGTGGGTGAGCAACATGTATGACACACTGTCTTAAAAGTAAAATCATCACCATGTTTTTGAGGCCTTTTAACCCTCAAGTGGTCTCAAGATACCTGTTTTCTGTCTTTTTGTGTTGTAGGTGGTGGTGTACTTCTACCCTGACATGCCGCATCATGTGATTGTCTACCACTTAACCGTCACTCTCAGCAGTTTGAATAGCTGTATGGATCCTGTCGTCTACTGCTTTGTTACAAATAACTTCCAGGTAAGACTTGTATCTTTTCCTTACTCTCTTTCTCATTTCTCTTCATCCCATTCATCCTTACATCCTTCCTCTCTAACAACTATCCATCTATCCATCCATCATTGCCCACAGCCACCTGTAACACATATATTCACTTATTTACTTTTCCATTTTGGCTGAACGATTTACTGCATTTTTCTCCCCCGCAGGCCACCATGAGACATCTTTTCCGTCGTGCAGAGCCAGAGCAGACAAGCGGTGATATCATCAGCATGCAGCACAGCTCCAAAGGATCGGGAGTAACGGCCAACGCCATCACTAATAATGTGATTGTGATGACCACGATTCCCACTTCATCACAGAGAGACAGTCTGGGGAAGAACCATACAGTTTAAATCCACTTTCACATGGGGTGAGGAGAACTGAGAGTTACAGAGACGCCACAGTTTCTGGGGAAGTGTAATTGATATATCTGGACTCTGCAACATACTGACCAGTGATAACAACATCAGTATACAACAGCAGAGTGCTAGGAGCTCAGGATAGACTGCTAATGCTATCCACAATAATTTAATAATGAGCACCAACCTATTTATAAAAAAAGTGAGACACCACAACAAATTTGGTTCAGGAACCTGAAAACTTTTACTATTTAAATATATCACAACACTGACGAGAGACAAATTTTGCCTGCAACCTAACATTATCGATATGCCATTAAGACCTTCCCATAATTTTTTAGCTGTGAGACTCCCTAAATTCAAACAAAACAAGAAAATGAAAAAGTGACTTAGAATATATGTTTTATTACTTGCTGGTATCACACAAAATGGCAAAATGATACAAGTCTTTAAACATATTTGATTAAATTCTTTAGCTAAATGTTAGCACTATTGCAGCTGCAAAAGGAGTAATGATAGCTGAGACCTCTGTTATGCAGAAAATCTTGGAAATGGCCAGGGCAGAATTGCTGGCATTTACAAAAGAAGAAACTGATGTCAGCCCTAATATCAGCCTCGGACCCCTGTATCCTTTTCATTAGAGATTAACATATTGTTACACAGACCTGGATCAGCTTCTTACAGTGATGCCTAGTTAAATTTGAACAGGAGGAAATTCAACAATATGTTATTCTAACATAATGTATAACGGGTCACACCTTCGTCTATATTCCATATTGAAGGATAATGATGTTTTTTGCTTGGAGTACATGGAGGTGAGTTCTGCAATATAAATCAGAAATAGATAATAGGATTCTAGGAATAAAACACTTGTGCAGCAGATGGCAACATTTCACTCCATTTCAAAGACCATTACAAGACACAGAAGAAATGACTGAGAGATCCTGCACTGTAAATGTTTGAACAGGGGTTGTTGGGCTTTAATCTTAAATTATGACAAAGTCTGATATCACACACTGTTAAATAAACCGTTTGTAATTGTTGTTTCATCGACAATCATCAGAACCTCTCTTTGCAGGAAAAAAAAACAATGTCAGATTACATGTATATTTTAAAAAGTAGAGTGAAAAGTGCAGATAAAATGCTTTGCCTTTAATTATGTATTGATCTGGTTATTTTCCTCATCTCAAGCTGATGGGATAAGTTCTAGTGAATGACTGAAAAATATATATATACCATTGTAGTTAAGAGCTCCTCTGTGTGTTTTTTCAAGTGTAAAAGTGTGTAAAATCAGTTTCATAACTCTTTAAAATTCTTGGGAGTGAGGTTTATAAAAAACAAAACAAAACAAAACAACAACCTAAAAACAATAAGTTAAATGGTTCATTATCGGAATTAGGAATTTAATTCTCAATTACATGCGATTGGTTTATTGTTAATTGGTTTAATTATCATTAGTATTCGTTATAATCATATCGCTATTGGTATTAAATCACAATAAACGTAATAAACGTAACGTCAGTGACCCATTGCTACTTTAATTCCCCGCCCCTCGTAGGTGAGCGGTTTGCCGACGTCACCGGCGTTCTCTTTCTGGCCACGCCCCGCTTTTGTTACTGTGGAAACCAACGAGACTGATGAGCGTAGTAAACCAGATGGTCACTCAGTTAGCCAGAGGTTAGCCAGGGTGCTAACTCACATCCAGAGTCGAGTCTAGAGTCTCGAAAAAACAAACACAACGCGGACCCGGCGCCGTTGTACCTTCGGGGGAGTACGAGCTCAGGTATGTTCCGTCTCTCTCGCCCCGCATTCCGAGCGGGTCTCGACTTGCTAATGTTAGCTGTCAAAATCCATTAGCCCGACCTAGCACGCTAAGGTAACGTTAGCCCCCCGCAAGTAAAAAAAAAAAAAAAAAAAAAAAAAACCCGGTCGGTGTAAAAGTCTGCGTGTCCCAAGTCAGGTGTTTCTGATCCGGGCACAGTCGTGAAAAGCGATGTCCGCCGTCCTCGCAGGCTAAAATTAAATGACTCGTGTGGACCGTGGAGAGGCTCCGTGGGTAGCTCAGGTAAGTCGGAGTTTGAAAGAGTTGCCGTCGGGCAAAAAACATGCCCCGACCGGTCCAGCGAGTCCCCCGTACCCACACACCCAACTATCATACATTCCTGCGAGAGACGCCAATTTTTCTTTAACCCCACTAAGGGGGGAAATATTGCACGGGACCGTCTCACATCTCTGGTTTAAAAGATCGGTTTTATTTTTTTGTTAATATCGCGTTTTTATATCAACGCGTACGCGACCTGACCATGTTTTTTTTTTTTTTTGGGGGGGTATCTGTCATTTGTGTACCTCCAGAAAAGACAGACATTAAATTGAATAAAAAGAAAAAAAGACGAGAGAGAAATGGAGCTTAACTATATTCCAGATCAAATCATATCGCTGTTGCATGGTGTGACTACGTCCCCGGGGGAAGTTTAGGAGATGGGATCTGCCTATTTTGACTGTGAACAGCTGTGGTCTTGTAATAAAGGTAGATTGCTTAATATGAACTTTGTTAATGTCTGTTCTTTGTAGTCTGGCTGTTTTGTTACTGCTGATATCACCGAATTCAACAGATTCAAGAAAATACAGATGCTTAAGGTGCAGCAAAACTGCTTGATCCCTTTTTCTCTTTATTCTGTCATGTACTTCATATGATGAGTATATTCCCCCAATAAAATGTTAGTTCTGTAGTAAAGTTAGTTTTATACTGAATTTGAGCTTGTTTCCAGTGTACTCTATTGGGTCAGGGCAGGATTTTTCCATATTTCTTTTTGTTTCCATTCATGGGATCCAGATGAGAGAATTTTACACATGGGAGCCTTCAAATATTTGACCCATGACCCCATTCTAAAAACAAATATTTAAAAAATGTACTTTATTAATATTATCTATCAGTATCTTTAGGATATAGACACCAATATAGCAAAAAATTTTAAGACTAGACACATTAAAAACAATGCATTGCTACCCCCTGTACTATTTTATGGCTCTAGCTTACAGTCTAACTGGAGTCTGTTTTTCTACAGGTTGCTGTGTGACTTAGTGGATTTCCTTATGCTGTGACCCTGACTTACCCTCAAGTATACAGTAGATTCATTTGCACAAACCTCTGCTGACCCACATTTCTGTCTCACACAATCCAAAAACTGCATGCACCTCCAACACGCACTGACTAACACCAGCAACACAGTCACAGATCTACTCCGCAGCTTACTATAAAAACACAGCTACTGGAATCACACCACTTGTCACTACCCTTCTCCTCCCACCCCTTCTACTCTCCCCTGCTCCTCCCCTCTGCATACCTCTGGAGCAACAAACCTTCTCTACTCATCCTAAGTTTTGAATTTGTGCAAACCAGAGTGAGGAACACAAACGCTCTTTTGCTGAGCCAGAGTCGTGCACATTGGTCACATATCAGCAGGATTGCAACAGGATAAAATGTATGGAACATATTTTTACCATATCAATTTTGTGGACACATTAATTTTATCATGGTGATTCTTGCCTCCTCATCATTTATTTGCAATTCTTTGGCTTTAAGGCCTGAACAAGCTGACCAGAAGAAATTTTTGCTGATTAATCATTCTGGATATCTTGGGATTCTATTATCAGTGAGTGATCAAGATGAAAACCATGGATATTACACCTTTTATTAGCATATTATAACAGTACAGTGTAATTAAATATAAAGGAAAATAGTAGCAATAGCTGATATACACTGATAGATATACCAACCATTCAGAAAAATAAATAGTTTCTCTGAAGTAAAACGAGACTCTAATGGGAGGAGAAGCAGAGGAGAGGGAGGCTTCTGGCCTTCCAGAGAAGAGCAAACCTAAGGGAGAAGCAGAAGAGAGTGAGAGTATGTGTGAGAGGGAGATGGAGGAGGAGGAGGAGGAGGGCAGAGGTGTGCGGATCCCTTTGCATCGCTGGGTAATGCACGGGGCAGTGATGTTTGGACGCGAGTTCTGCTATGCCATGGAAACAGCCCTGGTGACGCCAGTGCTGCTGCAGATAGGTAAGAAGATGCAAAACAGTTATATAGAGACATACACAGTCTTGCTCTTCAGTCACTTAAGCAAATGTTCAGTGATATTATAAATATCTAACAAAGAAAATTCACGATACTGACTTCACTCTCTAAGTGTTACTAGCACATGCTGTGTATTTGTGACAATACTTTTTTTGTAATTTTGATAAGTATGGTATACAGATATTAACAGAACCTGTATTACAATGACTTGTAGATGACAGAAGGGTAAGTGCCAACAACAAGGACACAAATCTGTCTTAATGTGCATTACTCGGCCCATTCAGGGCTTGCAGATTTATTAGACCCCTCCCACTTTAGGTGCACAGTAGTATGGTAGTATTTCTATCAGTGTAGCGATATGCTGTTTCAAAGCTGGTGTTTACACCAGCTATAATGCAGAGCCTGTTCTGTTTACCCTGTCAGGCATCCTAGTTATGTACTGTATTTGTGGCAGTGTTCCCCTGCTTAGTGTCAGGAAATTGGACAAACCACACTGACAGTTTGCCCAGATCCAGGTATGTGTATCTTGGTGTTCATTCATACTATATATGTAGGAATAGTTAGGTTTGATTTGTGATGAAGCCTTCCATAGCTATCCAAAAAGAGATAATTTCCAGCTGCAACAGTAGTCAGGTAACAGTGACAAAAATTTGGATTTTGACTGTCGTCGTGGATCTGTTGATCTCCCTGACTGCACCACTGTGTCATGTAACCTGTGTGCCCAGCTGTAGCCAACAGGGGCTATGCAGTTAGATGTTAGGTTTGCCACCATAGCAGAAATGGAACAAAGGCATTTTCCCCTGGCTAGGTATAACAAGAATGTCTAACGCAGCACATTTCAGTCTCACTGTTTTCCTCCCTGTTCACAATATTGTAAGAAAGATTATGTTTAAAAAACTTTCAACCAAACCCTATTCAGGTTGTTTTTGAACTCATCCAGTTTTGCTTTGGTATAATAAACGATAATTTCTATGGAAAATGCATAGTGGCAGTTTAAGTCGTAGGTTCATTTATCCTTTATGGTGTGTCTGTATAGTAAAATGTTTTTTTTTTCTCTTTGTTAGCCTAAAGTCCAAGACCAGACTCTCAGAGAGAAAAGATTATTGTAAATTAATTGCCATATAAATTGACCATTGTGACGTAGGATAATTGTTCTAAAGTAGTTTACTACAATACTGTCACTTATAATTAATCTTTTCTAAAAGGTATACTGTAAAGGGAAGAGAAATATTAAGCAACAAAGCAAAAGAGAATCTCTATGCTATATCTTTGTTTCCTTTCTGTTAAAACTGGATGAAATACCACTAGTTTGGACTGCGGAACCCTTAGCTCTGTGTTTTTACAAGGCTGACTTTACTATAGTCAACACTGTATAAACAAACATACAGTAAATGCTTTGCCAAATAAATCTATCAATTTATGGTTTGCTGAATTTCCCAGAGTGCCTCAAGCTTGACCATATACTTTTTACTGCAGTCTCTTTTGGGTTCTGTTACAGGAACACATCCTCCTGTTTCTTGAATGCAAATACATGTTGTAAGAACCTTGTGGAACCAAGTTTGATAAGAGTTATTAGACTGACAGTTTTCCTAAGTCCTTTCAGGGCAGGGATTCCAAATGCTGTTAAACAAACATGGAGCTGTTGGAATGAAGTTTGTTACTGTGTTAAAGGTACACAGGAGCAGAGATTTGTGTTTATTTTTTATTTAGTACAAGATTTCATAATATGATTTACAACTAATGATGCAATTATTCTGTTCCTCATTTTGCCAGCAACACCCACAAAACCCATAAAGTAATGCTTGTTTTTGTAATATCTGAACCAGAAGTTTAGCTAAAGTTACATTCAGCAAACTCTGCCAAAGAAGGGTTTGGTTGGCAGTGCCCAGTTTAGCATTAACAGCTTTTTACTTACTTGATGAAATGTTACGAGTTAAGCATCAAGTTTAATTTTTTTACTTGCTAAGAGCTGTCTCTAGTGGTGGCAGGCAATGCCAATGTTAACTCTTTTTCTGCTACTATTTCTATCATTTCTTTACTTCTTCTGAAGTTAGCATACTAACCAGCTTCTCCTGGCCAATCCTATCTCATACTACCACTTTGCTTGAGTGAGTCACTGTAGTGTCCACTCTGCCCTAAGTCCAGCGTGAGAGGAAGTAGTGCTGCTCAGAGGGTGTATTCTAACCTCTTGTAAACACAACGGTGGCTGAAGCTCTTGGAAATCTTGGCCATCAACACCACTGCCAGCCCCTTGCATGAAAACATGTTTGGCAGCAAAGAAAACTTACTTATAGCACCTTTCAAGTGCTATACACTGTTGAATGTCTGATCATTCTTAAAACTGAATGCGAAATCATTTTAACATAAACACAATTGGCTGATAGAAAGGATATGACTGTTTTTGTCAGCTAATGCAAAGTAATGTAGCTCTACAACAATGAAATCAAGCAGGATATACATTCAGCTTGCTTAAAGGTGCCCTGTGGTGTTGTATTTTGAACAAATAAAAGTTATGTTCACATACAGTGCCAAAAAGTGGTCAATGCATTTCCTTCCTCATTAAACTTTTTTTTTTTATAGAACCTGCATTGTTTGCATCCATGTTTACTATATATTAGTCGTCTTCTTCACCACTTTTGCTGCAGCATTTCATGATAGGTTGTTCCCACCTGTCAATCAGTTGAATAATGTGAAACCATTGGCAGAAATGTGGGATACATGCATGAAACAAAAAAGGAAAAAAAAACAAAACTTGAGACCAACTCATTCACTTCTTAGTCCTTCTCAAGGTCAAAAACTCCTCAGGGTTCCTTTTAAGCCCTTCTGTAGGCCTGTTGACAACAGAGAGAGTGAACAGCAATAGGAATTACAGACAAAAAGCAAGATATTTTTCCTACTGAAGTGAATTCATCTGCTGGTTTGTTGACTTAAGGGAGCGGGTAGCAAGATGTTCCCGTGAGAACCAGTAGGCTAACCCAGCCAGCTGACTGGAATCAAATCCATTAGATTTTTACATTGAAAGTAAAAGCCCATGTCTTTATATGGGGTGGAAAATCATGATTTTGCCATGTAGCAGAGACAGTTTTTTTGTTTGTTTTTTTTTTTTTTTAAACTGTAAATGATGTGCATTGTCTCATGCATTTTACATAAATGTGTACATAACAGTACTCCAACTTTCAAACCACATTAGTATTAAACTGGTTATAAGGATGAGAGTTTCCTGATTTCAGTGCATAACAAAGTCCAGTTATGCCTTATGACAGGGGAACCTGGAGGTGATTTCACCACTTTCGTGGCTGGTTGCTGCATATTTCTATCTGTGTTGTAACAGGCCACCTCATTATCTGAAATGTTCTTGCCACCATAAAAGCTATTGGTAGAGGAAGCTTTTAAAAGACATAATGGTTATGTAGCTATGTACTGGTATGCAAGTGCTGTCATCTGCTGTGCTTTTATAAACAGTGGAACACAGGGAAACATTCACCTTTTGTTCAGAGAGAAAACTGATTAAAAAAAAGTTATCTCCCCAGACTCCTACCCTTTCAGTCATTTTGGCAATTTCCTGTGCAAGAAGTGAGTAATTCAGTACAATGGGACATTTATGCTAATATTATCAGTCTGTAGTTTAGTAGCTGAGTTCAAACGGGGTGTATGATATAAAACAAAAAGTAAAACAAATTTAACTCAATGTAAAGTTATACAAATCTCAGCATAATGAACACAAAAGGCAAACTATATTACATGCAACACAGCTTGTTTTATGCTCAGTGCTGCCTGAATAAATGCACTAATATTGAAAGATTTAATCTTTTCTAAATTTTGCCTTCCATTTTCCCATTTGTACCTGATCTCTGTTGATTTATAGAACTTGTCAGCAAATAAAAACCATAGCTGTTTCATCAAGTGCCCTCAAATGTCTTGTCACTCATTTAACTGTAGCTTAAAATAATGGCAAGACTCAACTCTATAATATTGTGAAAGCACAGCTAGTTTAGCAGCCATTTCTGTAATGATTAATTTTATCGTAGTAACTCATTAACAGTGGGGTCAAATTTAAAAAGGTAAATAGAGACATGTACAGTAAAGCAATGCACCTGGTTTAATACCTTGCTTGTGAAATAAAAGTGTACTTTAAGACTTTTCTAAGGCTCTGAGCTTACTTTATCTGAATGCAGCTACTGCTCTGTTCTTGTTTCTTCTAGGCCTTCCAGAGCAATATTACAGTTTAACCTGGTTCCTCAGCCCCATTCTTGGTCTGTTCTTCACACCTGTCATCGGCTCAGCCAGTGACCGATGTACTCTGCGATGGGGTCGAAGAAGACCATTCATTCTTGCCCTGTGTGTGGGTGTGCTGCTGGGAGTGGCGCTGTTTTTAAATGGATCGCTTATAGGCAAGTAGAAGGGTTGAAAGGAGATCACCGATAATAATTACTTTTTAAGTTGTAGAATGTTCTGTGTATATTTTGTGGTGTTTTTTCAGGCCTTTCCATTGGCGATAGCCCAAGCAGCCAGACAATCGGCATCGTCCTCACTGTATTAGGTGTGGTGGTGCTGGACTTCTGTGCTGATGCCTCCGAGGGACCAATCAGAGCTTACCTTCTTGACGTTGCTGACACTGAGGAGCAAGATATGGCCTTGAATATTCATGCCTTCTCTGCTGGTAAGACATGCATGTATGAACACACACACACACACACAGACCATGTGAACCTGTAAAAATATCAGCTGTTCATAAAAACATCTCTGAGTGGTGCACACATAAATTCTCAAAAATGATCTCAGAATATAAGCTTTTCAATGTTTAAATGATGTAAATAATAGGGTCTCTTTGTTATTGTCTTTGTCCTCGTTTCATGCTACAGTAATTAATATCTGTATGTCCGTGTGTCTGTGTCTATTCTTGTTGTTCCAGGGCTTGGTGGAGCAGTGGGCTACATGTTAGGTGGTCTAGACTGGACTGGCACAGCTCTGGGCCAAGCGTTTAAATCACAGGAACAGGTCCTTTTCCTGTTTGCAGGCATCATCTTTATTATCTCTGTCACACTGCACATGCTCAGTATCCCTGAGCGACCTTTCACTCGAGCCAACCGGCTCAAAGTCACAGGAAGTGGGGAGTCTACCAGCCAGTTGTCTTTCAGGCATGTTGGCCACAAGCCTTCACTTGATGTGATTGCAGAGGAGGATTTTTCTGCTCAACCCCCATCGAGAGAGGACATTGAATCAGATTCAGAGGAAGGGGAAATGGACTTCCTTGCAGTTGAACGAGTGCGGAGTAAAAGCGATTCAGTCTTAGCCATGCCAGATGCTACAATCGAGTTGGATCCTGACCTCGATCCAGATGCTCAACTTTTCCTGCCAGAGGTGCATCACTTTCTACCACAGACACAGGGAGAACTGAACGATGCTTTCAAGCCATCAGACCATAGTATTGGGTCATCTTCCTCTCCTACTACACCACCCACCTTTATTGATGGGATGGTTTTAGAACCTAAAAATAAAGTTTTGCTGGAGCATAAGAATCCAACAGACTGCCCTGGTTCTGTTCTTCAAATCAGCTCTGGCTCAGAGGACTCACATCTGAGACAGGTGAAATCAGCTGCTACAGTTGCAGATTTTTTTTGTGTTAACTTAAAATGACTTACGGACTGTGGAAACAAAATTTGCCTTCAAAGAAACAAATGTCAATTAATTTGATATTTAATTAGTTTTCTTGTCCTTAAACGGGCAATACTTGTAACTCTTGAGAAACAGAAAACCTCTGTACTGCGTTTCAGATATGTCATCTCATTTGGTCTCTCTCCCTCTCTCCGGTCTTAGCAGGTCAAGGCTGCCAATGGTATCAATGCTTGCTTGTCTTCTTCTGATCACTCCAATGCAACGAAAGGCCATGCTTCCACTAAGCCTGGAAGCCGCCCCACCGTTACCACACGGCCACACCCACACACCTTCTACAGACAAGTACAGATGCATTTATCATTTCTCTCTGTAATCTTTGTTAATATTTGCTCTCAACACCAAAGCTTATTTTGCAAGTGTGAAAAAGCATATTTTGGTCTTTTTTCTCTCCAGCCTTCCTTTACTTTCTCATACTATGGACGAGTAGGATCAAAGCGATATCGTCTGAGACAGACACCAGCTTTGAGCACTCAGCCAATCACCACCTCCCGTAGTCTCAATGATCTGAGTGACCTCCAGCTGCTAGCAGACAGGCGAGAGTTACAGCTGTCAGCTAGCAGTCTGTCATCTGAGGGCTCAAGCAGTGAGGGAGGAGCAGACAGGGGTACAACTGTTCGACTGCTGTGGTTGTCCATGTTGAAGGTGAAGTAAATTGGAAACTAATGGGGGTTTTTTCCTCCTATTTTCCTCATATTTCCTCCTATTTTACCATTGCACTGAATCACATTAAGTAAGGGAAGTGACTGTGGTTGCATATGAGCAAACCAAACATTTATGGAAACTCCTTCTCTGTATTAGCTTTGATTCCTTCTCCTTTTTTTGTCTCCTGTAGATGCCGAGGCAACTGTGGAGATTGTGCGTGTGTCACCTACTAACGTGGTTCTCCATTATAGCTGAAGCTGTGTTTTATACTGATTTTATGGGGCAAGTCATTTTCCATGGAGACCCCACGGTACACGTTTTCACACACACACACACACACACACACACACACACACACACACACACACACACACACACACACACAAAATGTCATGCCCTCAGTATTATTTACAGAAAGTTGTGCTAACTCAAATCATTAGTATTTTTATACTAAGACCATACAGTCAGGGAAACAGAAACACAGCACACTACACATGGAAGTTATGCAAAATATAAATACTACAGTGTCAGTTATCCAGTCTTTTTGTCAAGTCAAGTGTATGATAACATTGTTGCATTTCTTCCACTTTTTTCAGGCACCAGCCAATTCCACAGAACTACAAAATTATAACAGAGGAGTTCAGATGGGCTGTTGGGGTTTGGTGGTCTATGCTGCTACTGCCGCTGTCTGCTCTGGTAGAACACAAACACTGTTTCCATTTTTAGATTAGGATTGACCTAACTACTTTATTTACACACAAAATGAGTGGCGAGTGATACAATTGAATATCTATTCCCTTTTCTTACCGTCTTTCCAAACCTGACTCCAATAACTGATCTTTCTCTCCACCCAGCCATCCTTCAGAAGTACCTGGATAATTTTGATCTGAGCATTAAGGTCATCTACATCGTTGGAACTCTGGGATTCTCAATAGGTCATTTAATGTATTAGAGTAAACATTAGAGTGTACTACACTAGATTTGGGAGCAGATACACATAGTATATAATGGATCTGCAGGTCAAGGGAAATTTTTTTAATTCAAAATTACTAACAGTCTTTATTCTACCTTATCTTAGGAACTGCAGTCATGGCAATATTCCCTAATGTTTATGTTGCCATGGTGATGATCAGTAGTATGGGCATCATCTCCATGAGTATCTCTTACTGTCCCTATGCATTACTCGGGCAGTACCATGAAATCAAAGAGGTATGTACACTCACAAACACTACACACACATATCCATGCAGTGTCCCAATCTGAGAACACACAATACAAAAGAATATGTTTGCTTTGAGCCTCAGCCCCAAAGCGTTCAAGTTAAGTGTGAGCTTATTTAACATAAGTATATTTTTTAGACTTGGCTTACTAAAAGCCTAAAACATTTCATCAAAAAAGTATAAACTGTGTATTTGCAGTTCTAAATCTCTCTCCTCATGATCCTTTCCTCAGTACATTCACCATAGTCCAGCAAACACTCGAAGAGGTTTTGGTATTGACTGCGCCATCTTATCCTGCCAGGTAAGTGTTCACACTTTTTAGACCCGAACCTAATTTTTGCTATTTGCTCTTAACTAAAACTGATGCACTAGTAAATTCCAGGGGACATTTAGTAATTAAAATAAGCAATACCTGAAACATTGGCTATTCTTGATCTTAAACAAATATGGACCATAATGGTGATAATGATAATTGATAAAAAGCACAAGTGCCATTATATTGTATGCAATTTTAATGTGTTCTATCCATTTCCAGGTGTATATCAGCCAGATTTTGGTTGCATCTGCCCTGGGAGCTGTGGTAAAGGCAGTTGGCAGTGTGCGTGTCATTCCTGTAGTGGCCTGTGGAGGCTCCTTCCTTGGCTTCCTAACCGCATGTTTCCTTGTCATTTATCCTGATTTGGAACCCAGCAGCTCAGTACAGGACCAGGGCTTGGTGGACTTGTCTGGAGATTCAGACCAGAATGAGAAGAGGACATGCGACCAGAGACTGGCTCTGGATTCCTAATAATTTCATTTATTATTTTCTTTCTCTTAATTTATGTTCCTTACCTATAAAGAAACACTAAAATTTGTAATGCCATTTGTGATGCTATTCTCCATTGACTCATAATGTAGTTAAGAGAATAAGCCAGCAGCTGAGGCAAAAAAAAATTAGCAAAGCAGTTGACATGACAATTTTTGCATTGCAATTACTGTGAATTTACACTGAAATGGTAGTTTACCATGGTCTCTCAAATTTGACCTCAAGTGTTTTCGGGTTTCAGTGTGATTGTATTGCAGGGTGCCATTCATTTTGCTTTCTATCGAATCAGTCACAAGTGTTTTGAAATATACATTCCATATACAGTTGAAATGGGAAAATTTTAGTTAATCATCAGCTTATGTTCATCATGGCACATTTGTCACACACAGTCTTCAAATAATAATAAGATAGAAATGCCCTGTTATTCCTAAAGGGATTTGTAACTGAAGCTTTGCTTTACATACTGCTTAGTGTGCCTTTCTGATCATTTGACAGCTGTAAGACTGTCCTGCTCAACAGAAAGAATTAATATGAAGATACAGTAGTGTTCAAAATAATAGCAGTCCAATGTGACTAACCAGATTAATCACTGTTATTAGTATATTTTTTTTATTGCTACATGGCAAACATGTTACCAGTAGGTGCAGTAGATTCTCAGAAAACCAACAAGACCCAGCATTCATGATATGCACGCTCTTAAGGCTGTGCAATTGGGCAATTAGTTGAAAGGGGTGTGTTCAAAAAAATAGCAGTGTCTGCCGTTGACTTTACAAACTCAAAAAAATTTTGTACAAACTTTTTTGTTTCTAAGATTTAGCAATCCTGAGAATCACTAAACTAATATTTAGTTGTATGACCACAGTTTTTTATAACTGCTTCACATCTGTGTGGCATGGAGTCAACCAACTTGTGGCACCTTTCAGCTGCTATTCCACTCCAAGATTCTTTAACAACATTCCACAATTCATTTACATTTCTTGGTTTTGCTTCAGAAACAGCATTTTTGATGTCACCCCACAAGTTCTCGATTGGATTAAGGTCCGGGGATTGGGCTGGCCACTCCATAACATTAATTTTGTTGGTGCGAAACCAAGATTTTGCTCGTTTACTAGTGTGTTGTGGGTCATTGTCTTGTTGAAACACAGATTTCAAGGGCATGTCCTCTTCAGCATAAGGCAACATGACCTCTTCAAGTATTTTGACATATGCAAAGTGATCCATGATCCCTGGTATACGATAAATAGGCCCAACACCATAGTAGGAGAAACATGGCCATATCATGATGCTTGCACCACCATGCTTCAATGTCTTCACTGTGTACTGTGGCTTGAATTCAGAGTTTGGGGGTCGTCTCACAAACTGTCTGCGGCCCTTGGACCCAAAAAGAACAATTTTACTCTCATCAGTCCACAAAATGTTCCTCCATTTTCTCTTTAGGCCAGTTGATGTGTTCTTTGGCAAATTGTAACCTCTTCTACACATGCCTTTTTTTTAACAGAGGGACTTTGCAGGGTATTCTTGTAAATAGATTAGCTTCACAAAGACGTCTTCTAATTGTCACAGTACTTACAGGTAACTCCAGACTGTCTTTGACCATCCTGCAGCTGATCATTGGCTGAGCCTTTGCCATTCTGGTTATTCTTTGATCCATTTTGATGGTTGTCTTCCGTTTTCTGCTATGTGTCTCTGGTTTTGCTCTCCATTTTAAGGCATAGAGATCATTTTAGCTGAACAGCCTATAATTTTTTGCACCTCTTTATAAGTTTTCCCCTCTCCAATCAACTTTTTGATCAAAGTATGCTGTTCTTCTGAACAATGTCTTGAACGACCCATTTTCCTCGGGCTTTCAAAGAGAAATGCATGTTCAACAAGTGCTGGCTTCATCCTTAAATAGGGGCCACCTGATTCCCACCTGTTTTTTCACAAAATTGATGACCTCACTGATTGAATGCCACACTGCCATTTTTTTGAACACACCCCTTTCAACTAATTGCCCAATTGCACAGCCTTAAGAGCGTGCATATCATGAATGCTGGGTCTTGTTGGTTTTCTTAGAATCTACTGCACCTACTGGTAACACGTTTGCCATGTAGCAATAAAAAATATACTAATAACAGTGATTAATCTGGTTAGTCACATTGGACTGCTATTATTTTGAACACTACTGTAAAAGGATCCCATACTACCAGGTTTCATTTTGCCTCAGAATAACAAACATAAAAGGTAGCAGAGAGTCGGCTGGGGATTGTTGCGTGTGTCTAGCATAGTCTCTAGTGTAATAAGCTGTAAACTTATGTACAATCTTACCCAAAAAGCCTTGTCTCTACTCTCTGAGGACTCAGCTTCAGTAGAACCATACCAGTGTTGAATATGAGAGTTGGTATAAATGCCCTGATCAGCCTTAAGCTCATGGATAAGAGTGTTATTTGTTAAATTTTGGAGGTCTAATGTTCTATGTTCTGAAACTGTTCCAGAGACCTATAATGCTGCATATTGGTAGTGAGGACCACTTCTATGTAAGGCTGATCTATGCAAACTTGACATTTCCTTGGTTGGGGTGTTATGACCAAATGAACCTTGAAGACAAGCACAGATCCTTCTCAGTCTGCTTTCCTTTTTTTAAAGGATTGTTCAAAACAGAGGATACAGTGACACAAGTGATAACACTATGAGAACATTGTATAGACTCTTACATTTCTGACCTGACTAAGAGAAAGATGTTTATTATCACACCCTTGAGAGACCTCTTTAATCTGTTTATCAGCATTGGGAAATGCTAACATTATGCATTGGGACCTTTCATCTTGCTAACTATACTATATCTCCACCTGTCGTGACAGAAAAGTGTCTCTTATGGTGTGTTTGCTGTCATTTAGGATTTAAGGCCTCAAAATTTACACAATCTGATTTACAACCACTTCAAAGGGAATATCCTCATTCTGTGGAGTATTGCATCAAATATCAAAGGGAAACTATTGAGAGAATTAGGAAAAATAATATAATTAATGACTTATTTCTTTTTGTAAATAATGCAGAGGTTCTGTGAGCATATGTGACATGGGGTGTGTGCTATTGTGTTTGTATGGAATTGTTCTAGGAATGTTAGGAATTCACATTTGCTAACATTATGTTTTCATCAGATCTGAGTTACTAATTGAGAAAATCTTTCAAATTGCATCATGATGAGTCACTGTAAATCAAAACAGTTCAAGAATATTCCAGCTTGAAATCTGTGGACACATTAAAACTTTGTTTTTCACTTCTTAAAGAAAAAGTTTTCTCTACAGCTTCCATTTCTGTTACAATAATTAGTTGCTTATGTTTGGTTCAATGATTAACTTAACTTCAGCTGATTAAATGTTTCAGAGATGTTTAGATATCACCAAGAACCTCCTTTTTTTGTGCCGAACTACTGAATTACAAAAAAAGAATTTCTTGATTTCTTGGAGCCGACCTGTGCTATTCAAATTGTTTTGATTTTGTAAAGATGTTAACACTTTTTAGATGATAGTCTACGTTTTGGTTTGAAAGTCAATGACTGGTGTGTGTGTGTTTTTTTTAAGTGACTTTTGGCTTTTTGCTGCTGTACAGACTTTTGTACAATGAAAAATGGTATTTTTGTACCAATTATTTGAAAAAAAGGAAAATTAATGCACCCTCAGTTGTTTCTGTGTTTTATTAATCTCTCTTACATGTCTGCCTTCGGTCAAAAGTTTCCTTCTTGCTTTTCTTTCGACTCTTTTACAAGTAGTTTAGATTTTCTAATAATTGCAGATATGATTGGTGGCATTTGCAGTTCATATGTTACAAGTAATAGTTAAATATCTGTCATGATACAAGCTTGTCACAAACTCAAGTTCAGCAAAGCATGAAAATAATCCCTTTTTGTAAACTCACATTGAGTCAATTAGTGTTACAAAATATAAACTGATATAAAACAAGTATTTTGTTTTCATGAAACTAGAAAATTAGCATGAAATTTCAGAAACTCGTAAAAGGATTATTCTTTTTTTGGGCCGGTTATACTGAGATAATACTACAACATTTGTGATAACCTTTAGACAGCAATGTAATGTTGACATTTTCATATTGCAACAGTTGTTTTTATGCAACCCACATACTGTGTTATGACAAGACACATCTTGTCTGGGGAACGGTTTATTATTTATTTGTATTTCTTTGTCTGATTGAAGTTTGCTGTTGAGTCTTTTTTTTTATTTGTGTAACAACAACAGACATGAATGAAAGTCAAACCACAGCATCAACACTGAAGTTTTTAATCGGATGTCACCATCTTAAAATGACATTCAGGGAATTCCCAATAATAATATTTGTTTGAATGCTTGTTAGGGAGCTGTTAATGCCTGCGACACTCGTTTTAAAACTTGATTTATTGTTCTGTACCGCAACGTTTTCGGTGGTTTTCAGCTGAGTCTTATTGGATTATTGAAGAATAAACTTTGGAGCCTAACTCTGATGCAAAGATATAACTAATTCTAACATCTCGGAGGCTATTTTATTGCCCTGTGATACCCCCCCCCCCACCCCACACACACACACCCACACACACACACACACACCCACACACACACGCACACACACACTCATCATTGCGCATGTTTGCATCTGCACGCAGAGAAAGCGGAAGCGGACCTGGGAGGCAACATGCGAGCTGCGGCCGAGCTGGTTCCATTCAGCGGCGGAGGGCTCCGGCGCCTTGACTGCGACGGGAGGGGGATGCGTGAGCAGCCGTGCGGGAGTCTGCGGGGAGGTCAGTGACTTGAAAGGGCTTCTGGTTTCTGACGGCGGCTGCCTCCTTAGACCCGTGCGGGTTTCGGTCTTACTCTGACTGTGCGTCTTAAACGGCTTTCAGACGCTGACGAGTCGCATCCTCTCACCTGTGCGACTTATGGAACAGGGTCACGTGTCACACCTGCAATAAAGCCACAAACTCGAATCGGGGAAACTTTATTAAATCCTAAATTCTTTGCTAAACTCGTTTCCCTGGGCTTTATTTCTTTTAATTGTTAATTAGGATAATAACAGCGAGACAGTGATCTTGCCTGGACACAGTGGATCCCAAAGGGTTAAAAGTAGGTTATAGCAGGCCTACATATACAGTAATTATTTTTTTGTTTGTTTGTTTGTTTGTGTGTTTGTTTTAATAACTTCCAGTGACCTGTTTATAACTACACTCTTATAAAAACAGATGGAACAGGTCAGGTGAGATTCGGATGAGGCGTATTATCAGTGCTAGAAAAGTACCCCATTTGATGCAAATTTTTTTTGGATTTGCATGGGATCAGATGAATACGGTGGCATGTAGAAGTTGGAGACATCCGACAGTGTTATTCGCTGTTTCGAGGCTGTGATTATGCCCCACATTTTTTAAACCCTTCGACTGCTTCTGATGGTCAGACTTCTTTTTGGATTGTGTTTCTGTTTACCACCACGAACCAGAAATGGCAGTTTGATTTCTCTTTTTCTTGTACTTCTGTAAATTCTTTGATGTGGTAGTTTTTTCCCGTTCCCCAGCTCTGACCCTTTGCGTTAGTTCCCTGAGTTTCCAGAAAACTTTTAATCCAGATCTCTTTGAACGCCTGACAACCTCAAGTCTGAATGAAATAAATGTCGGATTGCTGTGTGTTTGTGTGATTTATTGTCCTGTGACAATATCAGAAGACGTGACACTAGTCCAAATACGGTGTCTTAAAAGGGGTGTTTTTTATGGCTGGATGTGGAACTTTCCCTGTTTTTCAAAGATCACATGATAATGCTGTATATTATGATGATCATGTCATATCCTTGGAGTAACAGTGGAGGGATAGCAGCCAGTCATGTGGCATTCTCTTTAATTAGTAAAGCTATGCTGAACAGCCTCTCTGCTAATGGTTGGTTAATTATCACTACATTTTAACTTAGCAACCAATAGCAAAAAGTTAGAGGAATTCTTAATGGTAAAATATTCTAAGTATTTAAGCGCGTTTCTTGGATGTATGTCTGTTTATGATAAGGTTGTTTTAAGGTGAACTTGATGTTAACATTTCGTGCATGCAACTCATTCAGCGTGACCCAGTTACAAGCCATTTTCTCTGTTTTTGTGTGAATGTCGTGTGTATGTGTCCTCCTCTGCACACATGACCCTAATTTTCCAGCAAGAGACTGGAGCATCTGGAGTAACAGGGGAATGTGATTAAAAATGTTTGCTCCTTGTTGTGTTGACTCCGCCATAAAAAGGAGTAGCAGACCATAGAGGGAGAGAGACAACCGATTATAGGAAAGGCTGCAGAAAAATGTGTCTATACTTTATCACAGTATATTTGTGTCTGCGCAGAAGAATACACATTAAATAATGAGTGACTTTGTTGTCGTGCCAGCATTTTCCATGTCGAGTTAATGCTGTTTAAAAGATACATTTGTTTTCCCAAGCTGTCATATGATTTTCTTGGGACATTTAATGTGTCACTTTTGCCACAATCAAAAAAATTCCTAATTATCTATTGGCAGCAATATTTTTTCCCCGAGATAGATTCATGCAGCGTAAATCAATCCCACAGTGCATTAGATAGATATATGTAGTCATTCTAACATTAATACATAATAAAGTAAATTCAAGTGCACTGTCTTGTCTCTCCATACTGAGTTCTAAAGAAGGCTGTTGATTAGGTGTTAGTGTTTTATATGGAAACCGATGAGTTTAAGCATGGACTGATGCAAAATCTTCTGAAGTTGAACTTACAACTTCAGCATATGGCATCTTAGCACTTATTACAGCAGCTATAGCTGTTATAACACTAAGGGGCTATTTCTGCTCCCTGCATCTTGGAATTATTCTGTGGTGGGGAAAAAAAAGTCCTGGATCTCGGCTGGATCCTTAGAAGTTGTCATTCATGCAGAGAGCAGCATTAGTAATGACCTGGAACAACCACTCTGTCATGTGTTGTGATTTTATCTAGCTGATAGATGTTCCCATGCAGAGAGATGAAGACGAGAGACATGAAACTTCTTTATTACCAAACACTTCAGAATAAATATAAAATGTTTTTTTTTTCCATCTGTATCTCTTCATCTTGGTCAATCTCCAGCTCATTTTACTCCTCTCTCTTTTCTACCTCTACATTTCTTCTGTTACTTTCAGTGGTTGTGATCCAGGAAGTCTGAGTTGGCCGTTGGTCCACATCTGCTGATCCAGCTTGGTCCTGGGCTGCTTTGGGTGATGGCAGACCATCCTGCCTTGCTGGAAGCCTGCGTGGTGGTAGGAGCATCTATTGACAAACTCAGGGCGGTCAACCAGGTATTTGCCTTCAAACGCACTATGAATGTGGTGAATGCCTTTACACCTGATATTTTATTGTCTTTATCTTTTTAATAATCTGCCTAGCTCTACAGAGATTAAGGATTTATTTCTCAGGGGATTTCTGACTGCAACAAGCAGCAATGGAAACTTTTAACTGCACAACAGTGTGATATAAACATCCCCAAAAGTTGGAACTAAACCAATATTTGAATCGAGAAGCACGAAAAGATTCCAGTAATCATGGTGGCCTTGTCACTGAGAGGAAAACAATATGACTACAACAATTGTGGCATGATTTCAGCCAGGAACTTTTGTTTTGCATATCAAATGTCTCTCTACCATGTTTCCTGTCTGTTTGTCAACTGTCCATCCCCATCTCCCAATTAGGCTGTTAACAATAATGGAGCTCCAGAGCACCTCCTGTTGGAGCCGGAGGTACTGCATGTCCTCACACCTCCCTTTGTTAGCAAACCACAAAACGAGGGTGAAGTGGTGAGGTCACATGGAAACAGGCGGCGTTCCTTTCTCAGGAAGAAGAAGAGGCAACCTCCTCCAGCTGCTGCAACCCAGAGCCAAGGTTTGGTGCCTACTTGTCTGGTCTGTTAGACCCACTGGTCCCATTTCTATACATAAATAACAGGCTTTAGTTAATTTCAAATGTCTTTGGAGCCTAAAACATGTCCTCAGGCTTTCTGAATAATCCCTGGCCTAGTTGTATAAGAGTTTTTGCCCTTGGCAAACTGTTTTACACTTTTTACCCATATTATCGTCAGTGATTGGTATCATTTTGTTTTACATAGTTTTAGCCGCTTATATTTTTGCAGGTGGAGGAGCAGAAGGGAGAGGAGGAATTGAAGATGTCAGTGTTCCTAAAGACATTGACCTCATGGCTTTACCTCAGCTCTGCTTCCCTGGTATTTGGTCTTCTGGTTTGAAGTTTATGATATAATATCCTCTGAAAGCACTAACGGGTAAACAGTAATCCATGAAATATCATCATATTATCATCACTCAGGCACTTCAAAAATGTCTTTTTTTTTCTTTTTTTAACCAGATGGGCTCCAAGTAGCCAGTGAAGAGAGAGATGAAAAATTTCACTTCCTGGTTTTCACTGATGTCTTTGGCAACAAGACCCATGGAGTAGTAATGCAGTGTTACCGACCGATACTGGTACATAGTACTACACGTAGTAGATTTCTGACCTGCAATGCTAATTTACTGTTGGCAGGCCAGATAACACGATATTTTAGATGCAGGCTGTAAGTTTTGACAATTTCACCTTTAGGCATGAGCTAAAAACTTTTATGGTCACCTCTGACTGTAATGTCAGATACAACTAACCAGAATTCGCTGGATTGTCTTTCCTGTGTTTTTACAGGAAGGGACGTCTTTCTTGGACAATAGAGCTGGGTCCTCTATGCTTTCTAAACTTTTCTCTGCCTACAGTATCTGTCTCATATCCAAGTTTCCTTACTTCACTGCGCTCAAAGACTGTCTGTCATGGTGAGGGAAACCAACCGTTTGGCTAATTAAAAAAGTTTGCTCTACCATATAAAACAAATTACTTTTGTTTTTTTCTGTCTCCCTTAACCATTTTTTTCTGTTATTGGTTGTTATCTTTCTTTTTTTCCTTGTAAGTGTGTTAATCCAGTTGAGAACGTGTAGTTTATCAGACATGGAGGAGAGACTGAAGGAGTTTGCAGCCAAACTGACACTTGTTCCCATCCCACCTCCTGGACAGCTACATTTGGTGTGTGTGTACAGTGTGTAGTTAAGTAATGTACAGACTCGGACAGACTTTGTTTAGATATTTGTTAAAATTGTGTGGCCAGGCTGCAGTGATATGAAAATCAGTTCACTCTCTGATCACATTCCTAAAAATGTCCACATTTATTGTACCATGTGCCAGGTTTATAATTCAGAAATAAAACACTACTACAGGCAGCGGTATTACAATCATACTCTTGTATGTCTGTACATAAATTCCTTTTCTCTGTATCCTTTGACTGTGATAAAGCCAGACAGATGATAGAACATAAATTATAATTGTGTATGTATTCCAGGTGTTTACTTTGCATCCTCTGACCATCGTGCTACCATCCAGAGAAGACAAAGACCGCCCAGCTATAGATTTAGAACTCCACCTGCCTTTCCTTTGCTTCAAGCCACAGCAACTACTGCAGGTATAACACACACCTGTTTTATTTGTTAGTGAAGCAGGAGCAGGCTCATATTTACCCTTGTGTCTCTTTCGGTTTGTCCATCTTTCTTTTCCTGTCTCCGTAGGTGATATCCTGTCTCCTGCAGGAACAGCGGGTGGTGTTATTTTCTTCTGACTGGGCCAGACTCACACTGGTGGCAGAGAGTTTGTTGCTTTTTCTGCACGTCAGTTCAAAATCTATGTCAGCACATCTGCAAAGGGCAAAGTAGTGTTGAAGTTAATCTTGATTTTTATTGAATTTACCCATAACTATGATATCAAAATTTCTCAGAATTATTCTCAAACATATCTTTATCCTTTTTTTTTTGCTGATTAGTTTTAACCATGTGCAAAGTCACTTTTATGCAATTTAAGCCATCTCTTATTCTTTTGGCCCAGCAGTTTGCTCATCCATGCCTACCTGTTCTTTCTTCCAGCCTCTAATATGGCAGCATCCTTATGTTCCTGTCTTGGCCAGAGACATGCTGGACTTTCTAATGGCTCCGACTGCCTTCCTTATGGGCTGCCATCTCAGTCATTTTGAAGAGGTTGCTGCTGTAAGTGCACATTCTTCCAAAGTAAAATTTCCAACACAGGATATTAGGGGAACATTGGGTTACTGCTGTTTTTGTCTTTGGCCACAACCTATTTATACTCCTTCTAAAAACAACTAAGTCAAAGAAGGTTATGAATCCTGAGTTCAGATACAATTTGGTGAATTATTGTTGTTAGTTCTGAGTCTATTTTAAATCAATTTGTAGGTCATATGTTCTCCTGTGGTTTCTAGTTTTGTACGTTGGGAATACTGAAATAATTTTACAGATCAAAGGTATAAAGACAGAGAAAAATGAGACATTAATTTCAATCTTGATACTCTTTCATCCAGGAAACAGATGATTTGATCTTAATCAACATTGATAGCGGAAGTGTTTCCTGTTCTTGTTCTGACACCATTGACCTTCCAAACATTCCTGCAGCTCCTGCAGACTGCTTCACACAGAGGTACTCATTGTTATTCAAGTAATTGCCACCCTGTAGTACATGAAAATGCTAGCATATAGATATACTATAAACTTGAAGTCTCGATCTTTATTGATGGTAAGCTTCTTTCAAACTAGGCAAGAGATACGTAGCCACTGTTGGTTTGTACAATGTAAGTATGTTTTGCAGGTGTCAGTCTCTGCAGATACATTTTCACTTGGAGCAGTGCCACCGTGCAAGCTGCACCGACATCAACGAGCAGCGGGCACAGAAACGAGCGTGGCAATACAATCTCAACCATGACATCCAGAGGATCACACTGGAACTGATTGTCAACATATTCAGGTCTTTGTGCATTCTTTTGGTACTAAGATCCATTGGGATGGCTCACCAAAGTTACATATATTTTGTTAATATATACATGTATGCATTTTCCAGGGATGTCAGTTGTAATCTTAACTATGAACATCGAGTGTTTAACAGTGAAGAGTTCCTGAAAACCAGAGAGCCAGCTGAACAACCTTTTTACAAGAAGGTAATATTTTTCTATTATTTTACTTGAATGAGTGACAAAATTAGCTGACGTTGGATGCTCATCTTCAATATAACGTGACTGTGTGGCAGGTGTTGGAGACACACATCTTCCATTCCTTCCTCAAGGATCATCTCAACAGGAGAGTGGACAATTACGCTCGCATGGAACTCAGCACTCGTTCTGAGATGCAGAAGTAAGATGTTATATTCATTATATTCATTTTGTGTGTATTAATATAAATTGGGTTGAACAAAGTCTAAGAATCTCCTCTTGATATAACTCCGTATAGTTCAAAAGCACCACAACCTACAGCTTCAAAAAGGGCTATACAGTTGAATCAGAAGCTCACTTAAACAGTGTCAACAAAAACACAGTAAATATTATCTTTTTATTAAGCTGGATACTAGATATATATACTATATATATATATATATATATATATATATATATATATATATATATATATATATATATATATAAAAACCCGCTGCTTTAACTGTGTGTTAAAATGCATTTTTTTTTCTTTCTTCATCTCCTTTTGTGCTATGACTCTACCCATGCAGTGGATTGTTTCTATAATATGTCCTATAGGATGAAGGCTATGGTTGAAGTCCCACGCAGACCCACCATGCAGGAGATTCAAGCCCGGAGAAAAAGCTCCATCACAGTGAATAGGCTGAATAAAAGACTGGGGATGAGCCTTCCTAATTTGGGAGATGCCCAGACCATCAGCTTCCAAAGAAACACACTGCTGACTAGGATCATCGTGTCTGATCCTGGTAAAACTGAGAGGAATATACCAAATTTGACATTTATTTGTCTATATGCAGAGGAAGAAACCAGCATGATGAATAAGTGACAAGAAAAAAAAATCTCTTTTTCTTCCTATCTTGTCTTCTCCTCCTCCTCCTCCTCCTACCCAAACCTTTCACTCTCTCTTTGTCCCCTAGCTCATAGATCTCCTCCTAAGCCTGTAAAGGTGTTTAAACTCCCAGACTTCCCAGCGTCTTTTTCCTTCCACTCTGTCCAAAGTTATTACAGTGAGCTCATCCAACAGCTTGGCAAGGCCATCCTCTCCGTCCAAAATGAGAACTCCACTCTGCTGGCCAGGTACTCTGCTTCGAAATTTTCAATGTTCTTCCTGTCATTGTTTAAGGAATAACCCTGTCATTTCTGTCTTCCTCATTGCATTTTGTACAATAAAGTGTTTTACTACTTCACATTGTTGGTCTGTCAGCATTTAAAGTTAATTTCCCCCACCCTCAGATGTTTTAACACCACCATTCCTTCTCTTGTTAATCTTTTCTCTTTATTCCACTAAAAAACTTTGTTAATGCAGGGGCTGACTCCAAAGACTTAAGTCTTGAATTGAAGATCAAATCAAAGACTCATGTCTTGAATTGAAGAACTCAAGACTTAAGTCTTGAATTTTCCCTCTGTAGATTCTACTACTTGCGTGGTTTCATCAACACAGTGTGTTCACGCCGGCTCGACGCGCTGAGCGATTTCCAGAACCTCTACAAGACCGACACTGCCATCTTCCCCACAAAGCTGGTCACGTGGCTCGTGGATTCACTGCATCGCGATGAAAGACAACAAGCCGACAGACGACCTGAACTCAAGAGACTCATCCTCAAGGCCAGTCAGCTCATGCTGTCTTTGTTACCCATGTTGTAGAAGTGGTATCGAAGTAGTGAGGATGTTCGTGATCATTTTCTTTTTTGACGTCTGCTAGGTGAAGACAGAGAATGAGAAGCCATTGGTGCAGCCCGATGACCATGTTAAGAAGTTCAAGCTTCCGCAAAAACATCTGCATCAGGACGAGTTTGTCCGGTGCGTCCAAGAATGTGGGATTGTTAAGGATGTTGCAACTATACACCGTTTATTTGATGCTCTCACTGATGGTAAGTGAGGGAAAGAAACCTGATGTGTGTAGAAATTTGATTGGATGAAACCTGAACTAACATGGTAGACAGAGAAAATGCTATAGAGTAATTATGTCTCTACCAGCATTGTATGAAAGAATTTTGAATCCATTACATCAGTAGCTGCCGACATGGTGGAAACAAGCAGCTGTCAGATGATCTGTTACACTCCTTAAATGCTCTGTAAATGCAAAGTACAGTCTGTACAATATGTTCTCTCTTTTACAAACATACACATTAAATGTCTTGTTATATATGCAAATTCAGTATATATCTTTATGTCTTGACCAGATAAAGACTATAAAATCTTTGACCGCTGACTGTTTTGACTGGATTAGTTGTTAGGAAAAATAATAGTTTCTATACAGAAATAATAAGCCCGAGATTGAGTAAATGGGGCACCAATTGGAAGTACCTGGAACAAAATACACTATTTACTGATAGATCAAAATATACATTTATATCTGCAATGAAATAATATTGGCGTGGATGATTTAATCTCAAATCCCTTAAAGCTGCAACAATCAATACTTTTACATGTACAATCGATCAAATGACTAAATTTTAGGTCAGTCGCTTATAATGACAGAAAGACAGAATTATCACCCTCTCTGCAGTTCCCTCAGCTTCATGAACTTTTTAGAGTCTTTTAAGGCATTTTTTACTTGGTTCAGTCTCATCACTCTTATCAGCGTTGTTTTTGACTGCAAGCTACAAAAGAGCACTAAAAAAAAAGGTTTGTCACCTGCTGAGCAACAGATGGCAGACAGGCTAAGTTAGAGACCAGCTAGCGAGCGTTTAGCAGCTTAAGAGACAGATGTTTCCCCAAGGAGTTGGTAGAGACCAAAAATGGAGCTAAAAAGCAAGTGAATATTGGACTCACATTCATCATTTGACCCGAAACACAACTCCAAATGAATGCTAAATTGGCTCTGTATCTATTGGTTGTCCAAATAAGTAACTTTTTGCTAACAGCTGCAGTGATAATTGGCTCTGCCCTTGGAATGAAAACGATCAACATTCTTTCTTTATAAAATTTCTAGTTAGTAACGCTAATAACCATATCAAAAGGAATGAAAAGTCTCACTTTAGAGCAACAGAAAACATGAGAGAAAAAAAGAGGCAACATCATGTGACAAGGAGACAACACCATGGTGACCACTGACCACTGATCCATGTCTGACTAAGTCTTTGAAGCCAGTTCAGTAGAATCATTCTTCTACCCCGACTTGTTTTTCTCTATCTTTGTTTGGATTTTTAATCTGACATTAAAAGCACAATTGTTGCCAGGGAGCAACACTGCGGATTGTTGTGAATCAAAAGTAATTTAGCAACACATGAGGTACAAACTATTCTGAGATAACTGAAATGGCATGCGGAACTTACTTAAACTCTTTTATGTACATGTATTCAGCTTGTATTTGCATGTTTTTCCCCTCAATGTGATTCTTTGTCTTGTGTTCAGTAGGTTTGTCCGCTTGCACCGAGTTGCACGAGTTGCATACATATTGTACATTCCTCTCTATGTGCCCCAGGCCAGGAAAAGCAGCTGGACCCTGAGGTTTTCAGAGTATTTTACACCTTTTGGAAGGAGACCGAGGCTGAGGCACAAGATGTCAACTTGCCCACTGAGGTCATTGACAACCTTGACAAAAGTGAGTGTGTCTACAAGTTGTCATCCTGTGTCAAGACTTCCCATGGCGTTGGCAAGATCGCCATGACACAGAAACGTCTGTTCTTGCTTACCGAGGGAAGACCAGGCTACATGGAAATCACAAAGTTCAGAGATATACAGGTCTTTAATCAATTTTCTCTGAATCATGTTTTCTTTGGAATCTTAATTCATAACTCCAATCTTATTTCAATGAATAACTTCTCCTTTCTGTGCAGGAGGTGAAGATTGCCTCAGCTCCCTTTCTACTTGTTCGTATTCCTTCCCTTCGTATCCAGACCTCTGGCAGGCCTGAGGTGTTCGAGGCCAACCTGAAGACAGAGACTGAAATCTGGAACCTTTTGGTCAAAGAGATGTGGGCTGGACGCAAGATGGCCGATCAGCACAAGGTAAAATCTGCCAGAGGATCCTTAAATATTTTGACTGGCGTGGGAAGGAAGGCCAGTATTTGCCTTAAACAAGTGACAAAATGATTTGATATCCCAGGTCCAACATAGGTAATAAGGTACATCTTAAGGCTATAAGACAAATTGATCATCTTTCTCAAAAACTATATATATATATATATTATAGTGTTGTAGTGTATACACAATTGCGTGATGGTGACAAGTGACTAGAATAATGACCAGTGTTCTTGCCAGAGCCACCCATAGCTCATTCGTGGATTCATCAGTCATGCGGACTTAGCTGCTGTTCACTATAAACTTTTTATGTGAATAAAAATAATGTGACCACATTTCTTTTAGGGGTGTTTTCCCATTGTGTTTATCAACACTTTATCCGTCTGTACTAAATGTTAAGATTCCTTAACATTTAGCTCATTTTATGTCTCTCTAGGACCCTCAGTACATGACTCAGGCTCTGACCAACGCCCTGTTAATGGATGCAGTCATGGGCTGTCTGCACACCCAGAGGTCCATTGTTGCTGCCTCAAAGCTGGCTTATTTTGATAAGATCAAACATGAAGGTGTGGGCTTTCTCTTCTTCTGCTTCTTGCTCTTTTTCTTGTTTTCATACAATTATGTAGTTGTATAAAAAATATTGTTTTGTTCAATCTAAATCTGCGTCATCATTATCCTATATATGTATTTATCTTCATCTTTATCTTCCTCTCTCTCATGTGTCTCTCTCTATACCTTTCTCCATATACCCTCTTATATTCATTGTGTTTGTGATGGTGCCCAGTGCCCATGAATGTGCCTAAAACTACCTCAGAGACTCTAAAACACAAGATCAACCCCTCACTGGACCTGGCTGAACCTCAGACTGTACATGTGCTACTATACACACCAGGTACTATTTGGAGCAATTTACAGTGTGTGTGGTTTTGTTGATGAATATTAATTTCGGTGTGTTTATCCACTATCATGTATTTTAGCCATAAAGCATTCTAAAATATGGATATTTGACAGGGTGAGTTTTGTCAGTATTGGAGCAAAGTGTGTTTGAAATATCATACATGACAAATAAATTAACAAAAAAACAGAACTAACACATCTCGTGTATCTTGTTGTCATGGTTAAGTTATATCAACTTTATAACCACTAGTCTCACGCAGTGTTCTGTATATCCCTATTTGCCTTCTCCTCGATATTAATTATCCAAGTCCTATATGGTTCAGAGCATTAAAGATATAGTAATAATCAGTGTTCACAAATTTAACTGCTGTCTGAGGAGAGAAATGTGACCTTATATGTGACAGTGTGTGTGTGTGTGTCTATGTGTGTGTGTGTGCACGCATGGAAACCTATCCACATAATCTGATTAGTGTTGTTGTGCTGTGTATTAGCAGGCAGGATAATAACAGCCTCGTTAGTGTCTCATTTGTTTGAATTATGACCGAGAACAAAAGTATATGCAAGCTGGTTTGAAGAGATAGAGTTCAAAAAACTTAATAAAGCAGATAACAACATTTTAAGAGGCAATAAAGTTGAGCGCCTCTCACCAAAATAGTGTCAGAAGTAAACTGTGATACATTGTAGTTTGGGTTTTGATTTGTTATTAATTTTAAACAAAGTCCATATCAATAACTACAGTAATTGATGGAATAGTTTCCCAGGAAAAAATACAAAATGAGAATTACCTAAGCATCAAATTATTAACTGTTATCCTTTCCATGTTTAATATTGCCATTGCCAATTCACTGGTCCACTGCCCTCTCACCCTTTATCTCCCTCCCTCTCTAGGTCAGTTGACGTGCAGTGACTCAGGGGGTGAGATGAACCCGAAGCTTTGGGTCGCTCTCAGCGGGGGCAAAGTGGTTGTATTCGATGCAGCTAGCTGGACCATGTTGCAGGACTGCATCCAGGTCGGAGAGTCGCAGGTGGTGAGAGCAGTTTTACTGTGTTAGGAGAAACATTTATTCAAATGGAAGTTCCACCAATTTTACACACCAGTCTGTTTACAGGTCTTGGAGAGCACTACTGTATAGGTGAAAGAAAGCTTTAAGAGCCTTTTGTGGCTTCACTGGCAGATGTGTGAAATGTAATAAATTTGGTTGAAACTGAAGCCTACATATTTGAAGATGACAAAAATCTGCTCCCAAGCTCTGCTTGAGGCTCCAGGCTCCAGGCTATGTTAGCCACTACTAGCATAATACACCTGAATCTCTGACACAACTATTTGCAGTCACATTGTAATGTGGGTAATGTAGGCTTTTATAGGTTTTGACAATGAAGATGATATTATGGAATAAACCCTGGAATAACCTCTGGTTCTGTTGCATTGATTTTGATACTTTTTATTTTAAGAACTCCCATCATAATTTCTAGCAGTACAATGATATGTCAGTGCAGTATGCCTTTAAACTTAATGTATTTAAACTGTGTACAGTAAAGCCAAATTCTACATACTGGACATCTATATTGTGTATTTCCAGATGCACAATATAATCATAATACTGATAATTATACTTCATTTGAGTCTGTTAGTCTTCCATTTCCAAAGGAGGTGAAAATCAGATCCCACATCACATCTTCTGTGTAGAACTGCATGCTGGGATTGGTCCAGGAGCAGGTGTGGATTGGTTCCCAGGACTCCGTAATCTACATCATTGACACTCACAGCATGTCCTGCAACAAACAGCTGACCGAACACAGGAATGAAGTGACCAGCCTCACAGTCGACGCCAGAGATCAACATAACAGGTAGAGGAACGATAAGTTCAGTTATTACGCGGTAAACATTAAAAGCAATCTCATAAAAGTGGGTCTGAATGTGTAAGTTTGCAGTACTAGGGATGGGTTTTAATCAAGCGTTTCTCTCATTCCCAGTCAACAGACATACTCTTGCAGCTGTGACGGGACGATCCTGCAGTGGGACTCCGCCAGTCTCAAAGTGAAGCGACAGTTTAACCTGAGATGTGAGCGCCTCTCGTCCATACAGATCCATGATGGCACTTTGTGGTGCTGTAAGTACATCCTCTCCTCTTTGATTTCTAATCTTAAACTGTTAAATCATGTGCAAGTTTATGTTTAATAAGTGCCCCTTCATTTACCTGAATGTATCTCCTCTGCTCATTCTCACATAAAAATTTTAAATATCTTCAGTAGCATCTTTGTGAGCGCCACTAAACATCTTTTTGTTCACTGATTACATGTAACCCAACTGCAATTTTATATCCATCAATATGGCTTTAGAAATCCACCTTTACAACTGCAGTCATCATCATGGTGTTGTGCACGTGACAACTTTGAAACCTTCATTGCTGTTAAAGTCTACACAGTACTTCTGCTTTACAAGCAAAACAGATCCTGATAATGATTTGGTGAACAGAAGTGTCTGCGTCTGTGCAGGCTGTGGTGACAGCATTGTGGAAGTGAAAAAGAGCGGAACACAACAACGAAGGATGACACTTCCTGATGACCTACGGAGCATGCCCAGTAGCTTCAGCAGCTTCATTGTCATTCCAGAGGTGACTTGGCAATCCTAATCCAATGTCTCAATCAGTCACACAAGGTAGTAGCTCTTTAACTTTCAACAAGTCAGTAAACCAATCTACCGTTCAGACAGCTGGTCATGTCTGTCTGTCCGGTCAGCCGGAAACAGTATGTATAAATATGAGTCTAATGAGTTTGGTATCCTGACAGTTTTAACACAGCTGGAACCAGTAGTCACTGGAACCACTGAAACGTAGAGTAAAATATTTACTGACGCTTCCAGCCCTTGGATATCCAGATAAATGAATCTTATTATTTTTGTGACCGCTAGAGATGGTGGTATGCACAGAGGCTTGCTGTCTAAATATGAAATGCTTTTTGTCAGTATCTGTACATGCTAAAAGTATGAATATGCCTTTACAGTTTCATGTGTGTTTGTTCCAGCAAGGTCAGTTGTGGACAGGCTGTGCAGACTCAGGGGAGCTGTGTCTCTGGCACACCAACAACCACAAACGTCCATCCAAAAGAATCTCCCTACCAGGCAGTTCAGGAGTCACCTGTATGATCCGTGTCAAGGACCAGGTGAGCTACGATAATCATGTCAGGT
This sequence comes from Istiophorus platypterus, assembly GCA_016859345.1. Lineage (NCBI taxonomy): Eukaryota > Metazoa > Chordata > Actinopteri > Istiophoriformes > Istiophoridae > Istiophorus > Istiophorus platypterus. The sequence continues at coordinate 13,582,773 of CM029126.1, forward strand.
TATCTTGTAATTGTTTCTGTTTGCTAATTTTCAACTGTGCAAGATGAGCAACAATTAATTGATTGACAGAAAAATAATCTGCAACTGTTTTAAACAAAATATCCAACTTCTCCAATTTGAGGATTCGATGCTTTTCTTTGTCATACATTATGGTAAACTGAATATTTTTGGGTTTCAGACTGTTGTTCTGACAAAAATAAACATTTGAGGATGTCAGCATGGGCTGTGGAGATTGATAACAGGTGTTTTTCACTATTTTCTGACGACCACAATCGTCCACTTATCCAATTTTCCTTGATGCCCTCTGCTCCCCTCAGATATGGGTGGGCTGTCGTGACCTGAGCAGTGTTGGAAGTGAGTGTGACGGTCACCTGAGGAATCAGGTGTTCGTGGTGGATCCAGAGAGTCACACTGTGGCAAAGGAACTGCATGCTCATTCAGACAGCGTCCAGACACTCTGCTCAGCTGAGGATCGCTACATCATGAGTGGCTCCGCACGCCATGATGGCAAGATCGCCATCTGGAAAGTCGAGTAGAGGCAAGAGCCCGAAAAAGCAGTAGAATGGAAAAAGGTGGTCACAAGGGAAGGAAGAAGAAAAATCAAAGAAAGCCCTTGAAAGGATATGCACAAAACATGACTTGAGTGGAGTGAGGGTGGAGATTAGAGTAAGAAATCAGAGAGGAGGAAAGTTCAACTTTTCAAAGCCATATTTCAACAGTAATTGAATTTTTCTGCCGGGAGCAAAAATTAACTAATGACACAAAATGGTGAAAACAGCTCTTAAAGATGACATTATAAGACGTTTACGAGACCGTGAGCCCTAGAAGCAAAATAGGAAGTATACTAAATGTAAGACTGGTCCTGGACTGCAGAGGGCAGATCTGTTTTTCTCTTGGAAACAAACCTTCTACACACACGAGATGTGAAAAAGGTCAATTCAGTGCCTCAGTATGTCCTGTTTTAAAATCTTGGTTTAGTCTAGATGTCAGAGGTCAGGTAATGAAATGCCACAATGTAATTGCTATTATATATTAGTTGTCAAGCATAGATAATAAATTACATTTTCAGGTATTATCATGTACTGTCTGTTCATGAGCCTATGTGCAGTCTTGCTCTAATTTGGCTACTTTTTGTTACATCTAGACTGATGCAGCCTCCTGTGATGTGGTGAAAACAGCTATTGTTGTATGATTGTGTTGAGATTAAATTTGTATACTTCACAATTTAACTTCAGTTTAAAACATTCAGTTTAGGCATTTGCCTGAAATGCTAGTACAGTCGACTGCCACCTGCCATGACATCCTTCATGTACCAGTAGCGTACATCCTTTGAGGGTCATCACCCAGGCATTGCTTCAAAGACTTCAATTACATTTTTAAAGCAATTTCAAGGTTTATTTATTGTTGACTGAATCAGTTTAGTTCCACATGCGCATTTAGCTGTTATCTATTTGTCAGTGATGCATTGATTTCTGCTGGAATAAATCAAAATTAAATTGTTCTTTAAAAGCTCTTTGTTGCACAGTTTATATTCTCAGACATGAGGTTCCTTGAGGTGCCACATCAGTGAAGAAACTCTGCACTTCTAGCCTTAACCATAAAACCAGATTTTCCAGAGTGAATCACAAGTGCAGCATTAAGTAAGTCTCTACACATGTGAATCCCATAATAATCAAATGCAAGCAGTAACTCCAAAGTTGAGTTAAGGAACAGCTTTTAGCAGAAAACACATGAGACAATATAGAATTCAACAATGTTTAAAAAAGTGTGTTATTGATTTGAGGTCATTATTGGTCTTAAAATTCTTTATTAGTAAATACAATACAATGCAGCCACAGTCAAAGAGCTGGAACAGAACAAATCTGTTTGAATTATTCATCGATGACTTTCAGTAATGATTACCTTTATACTTTGTTAAAAGGATTTAGTCAGACCTTTGAATATTAATATAATGTTAACATTAAACGACAGGATAAGCTATAAACACATGGATCAAAAGGTAAGCTTTCATGCTTTCATGGGTGGATGGGTGAATGAAAGAGCTTCTCCGGTCTCAGTAGTATAACTCCTGATCCCACCAACCTGAGAGGGGACAAGCCACAGATTAATGAAAAGTCAATGGATTTACAGTAGAGATGTAACTGATGATTGTTGAATGATGGGTAAATGGGCAGAGTGAATCTTGGCTTACTTCCTGGATGTCTTCTGACTCCTAATTTCCTGATTTCGTCATAGACAAAGATTAAAATACCGTACGGGAGAGGAACAAACCACCACTGGACCCTGAAGCAAAGACACAACATGTAGCATTAGACTACTAGCTACAGTGTTTGTTTGTTTCAAATCAGGGGAAAAAGCATCTCGTTTTCTTCATACAGGTACTATATTCATGATATTTTTGATTAAAATTTTCAGAGCAGTCTTTTGTTCTGATCTGTGAGGTTTAATTGACCATGTGAATGAGACTCTTGTGTGTTTTTACCTGATAGGCATGAAATTGAAGATATTGGGCATTCCAGGGCAGTAACAAAGCAGATTACCAAGACAGAGCTGGAAGACTATAGCAGTAACCAGGACACGGTTCCTGCAAACAAATAAAAACATAAATACTCAAACACCCAGTTTGGAATTTTGTTATAATCTGAACCAGTGTAGTTCAGGTTTAATTTTTTCTATGTCAAATGGTTTGTTCAAAACACAAAAACACTGGATGGTTCTGCTTGCAAATGACTACATGAGATAAAATTTAGAGTATTTTTTATGGCTGTAACAGAAGTGCAATTTCCTGCAGAGACTAATCAGAAAATGTGGTCTTTGTTATGCTACTTAACACTCTTGCATCTAAGAACAACCTGCTCATGAAAAGGAGCTATACACACCTCCAAGAGCCCATTTTCATAACAAACCACTCCAAATATATTGTGATGTGACTTCAAGACTAGCAACAGCGATAACCACCTTGGAACAATGAGTCAACCCTCTCAAATTGGAATATTGGGATTTTTCTTTCTCATTCTGCTGATAGTTATATGAATCCAAAATAAGCCCTAGAGTTATTGTTAACACAGCAAACACAGAATTGGTCCTGTAAACTTTATAACTTAAGCTATTATGCGAAGCAACTGATGTTAGGGATGGGTCTTTACTGACCTGAAGAAGCCTTGCTGGAACACAGATAGACGTCGGGTTTTCCTGATCAGCACATCCGAGATCTGGCAGATTTCTATACTGACAAAAAACACTGTGTAGCACGTATACTCCTGGTACAACCTCTGACTGAATGTCTGGAAGCAGAGGAGAGGACATAAGGGAGGAGTTATTTGGTTTCTATGCTGGTGAAAATATAAATAATCCCTTGACCCAACCACTTTCTATTGGTTTAACACAGGAGACTGATATGAGACATATCAGTGTCCGTGGTTTGAAAAAGCGTCCAAAGTCAGCATATCTAAATCTATGCTAACCCATTCTTGCCCATAGCTGTCCTGTAAGTCTTGAAGATGAACATCCTCCCACTGAGAACGCAGGCCAACACACAAAAGTGGGAACCAGCCCTCCTGGGCCATGGCTGTGAAATAATCTGTAAAACCAGCAAAAGACTGGATGGCTCCTAAAACAGAGAAAGAGAAGTAAATATTTAGTTCGGTGTAACTGATGTAAGTACAACAGTAGTATCCAGGATGCATGCTTTATTGACCAGTACAGACACACACAAACAGTCTCACCTATCTGGAAGTACGAGTACACAGCCAGGGCTTCGTTTACCAGACGATCACGACGAGGGTTCCTGGGCTTCAGGTGCATAATGTCACTCTCTGCTTTCTCATAAGCCAGAGAGACAGAGGGGAACTACGAGAGAGACGGGAATAAAGAAAACATAAAGCACTGTACAGCCGACCGGAGAGGGTTAATTTTCTATAATTGTCACCAAATCACCTGTTGTAAAGGACAAGGCTGGTGTTTAAAATGAAAGTCTATGTGTCACAGTGAAATCCAAGAAAATATTAGATACAATCATCATCTATTATGATGGTAAATTGCAACTGTAATGACCGTAAAATAAGATATTTACTTTCCTGCAGAACTAGTACAAACAAAACTTTTACTCACAATGTCAGTGGCCAGTTCGATGAAAAGAATAGTGATGCAGCCTAGAGGAAGAGGAACGCTGACGGTGATGTAGATCAGATATGGAGTCAGTTCGGGAATGTTTTTGGTTAGTGTGTAGGCAATAGACTTCTTCAGGTTGTCAAAGATAAGACGGCCTGCAGACGAACACACACAAACGTAATTCATACAATGGCTGGTACAAATCATCTACCTTATGCTGTAACGTGCTATATGAAACACGTTACATTCCAGTTGCCAGGAATTTTCTCCTACTTTAACCGTTAAAGAAATTCAGTGTGCTCCATGTATATACTATAATGCAAATTGATGCCTCATATTTTGTATCATTATCATTGTTAATTTGTGAAAATCTGAATATTTATGACATATGAATATGATATTGTGAATATATCCACATTCATAAGGAAAACTGGATTAACTCAGCTACATACAGCATAATATTATCATTATTTTTACTAAGCCTGACCCTGCTCCACTCCAGTGACAATAGAAGCAAAGTTGTCGTCCAACAGGATCATGTCTGCAGCATTCTTGGCAGCATCTGAACCAGCGATCCCCATGGCGACACCAATATCAGCCTTCTTAAGAGCCGGTGAGTCATTCACACCATCGCCTGTTACTGCAACAATGGAGCCCTGTGAGGAGGAAGGATGAAAACTCTCTCTCACAAGCTTGAAAATGGATTTTGACAATTCACACTGAATTATGAATACATGCAAACTAATCTCTTCCCCTGCTGCTTATTCATTCGCAATCCTCCCAGGAGCCTACACTGAAATAAGATTTTATTATTAAAGCTTTCTAGTGTCAATCCTTGTTTTTATTTTATTTATTTATTTTTTTTTGGTTTGTTTTGAAATTGTGTATAGAAAACTTACTTTGGAAAGAAATCTTCCTTTAAATGATTAAATAATTTCAATTAGTCAGTCAGTTAGGGGTTAAGACGATAGGTAGTAAAGACAAAGGTGTGTATTTACCAGACGTTGACAACTCTCCACAATAATCAGTTTCTGCTGGGGAGATGTTCTTGCAAACACCATCTCAGGATGGTTCCGTAGGGCTTCATCTAACTCGTCACTGCTCATGTCTTTGAGCTGACCTCCGCTGATCACACAAGCACGGGCGTCACTGCAAGCAGACGGTGCCACATCGGACAGAGTTATACGCAGACAAAGATACATTCATGCATCCAGACACAGCAATCCAGTCAATGTCTTGTAAATATTTATAAGCTGAGGATGTAGAATTTTGTGGCTTTGCATTGTCGTCAAATATTAAGAAATATAAAATATACTGGAGTGAATAAATAGTCAGTTTCCTGATTAGTCACAAAATGAGCACAGCAGTGATTCAACTACCTCTTGTTGACTTGTTCAACAGGTATGCGCTTCCTCTGGGCAATATCTTCCACTGTTTCACTGCCCTCTGAGATGATGCCTACATTAGCTGCTATTGCCCTTGCTGTAATTGGATGGTCTCCAGTCACCATGACAACCTAAGGTTCCAAGATGTTTTAAAAAATGATGAGACAGGGAAATTAATATAGACAAACAAAGTAAAAAGAGCTATAAGGTTTTGTTTAGTTTTGTTTTTGTATAATTCAACAAGCCCAAAACAAGCTGTTTGTGTGTATGAATGGCAATGGGAACACACCCTGATGCCAGCAGTACGACATTTCATCACTGCATCAGGTACAGTCGCCCTTGGGGGGTCAATCATAGAGATGAGACCGGCGAAGCACAATCCCGACGTAGTGAAATTCATCTCATCAGAGTCGAATCGATAGCCACGAGGAAACTCTTTCTCATTAAGATAGATATGACAGAAACCTGTGAGGGGAGGAAAACATTTTTAAAAAAAACACACACACACACACAACCAATGGCAAATTCCCTCCAGTCTTAATTATAGCAAGCCACAGGCCTCATCAGTGTTACTAGAAGAACTTTCTAACCCAGCACTCTCTCTCCCAGTCCTCCCAGGTCCATGTAAGCGGTCTGAAAAGCTTCTTTCCACTGCTCATCCAGAGGCAGCTCCTGGCCTTTTATCAAAATAGTGGAACAGCGCTCTAAGATACGTTCTGGTGCTCCCTTCATCACCAACAGGTAGCGCAGGTCCAGTGGATCCTCTAGTTCATGGATAGACAGCTGGGGAGAGAGGGATGGTTGTTGAAAGATGAATAAAAACCCGACTATATTCTGTGTTCTTAGATCCACCATGAATCACAGGTATCAAAGTGGGAAACTCAAGAGTGTGGCATTAAATACTAAAAAAGATCCAAACTTTTGCCCACTATCCTTCTGGTTTACAGTGTAGTTACTGATCAAGAACGCCACAAAGCCCATTAACAACCAAGCTTCCTGCCCTCACCTGGAACTTGTTGGTGGAGTTAAAGGGCACTTCCACCACTTTCTTAAAGCGATTACGGTAGTCAATGATGTTCCCTATGGTAAGCTCAGTGAACTTCAGCAGAGCTGTTTCTGAAGCATCTCCCACCACGAGCCTCTGGGTGAGATAGAAAAACAGATATACAAAGAGACAATTAGAACAAATCTTTAAAAAAAAAAAATCAGGGAATTGGCTTCTTGCAGCGCAAACTAAAAGACACAGAAACAGAAACTAACAAAATCACAATCTACAACTTGATTATCGAAAATTAAAGCCAGAGCAGGATGTAACATTTTGTCTGCTCAGCATGACACCACATGGATGCCAACTACAAATGTGTTAATACACCAAATTAGTACCTTAGGAATAGGCACTCCTTCTTGATCAGGTCTGAATATAGCTCTGTTACACAGTGAAGCCACTCTCCCCAGTGAACGCCATGTCTCCGACGACTGGTCAAAACTCTGGCCTGGAAACCACACATTCACATTGTTACTGGTAAGCAACTTGCACGTTATCTTATTATAGCTTATATTAAATCTGTAACACTGGTTACAGCTGCTTCAACAATCCATTTCAAAAGAGAATGCTTTGAACAAAAACAGGCTTTTATCCATGTGTTCACCTGACTGATCTTCGGTGGTATCAGCAGCATGGATCTGGTTGTCAAACCAAAGGTGAGCTACAGTCATCCTGTTCTGGGTCAGGGTCCCCGTCTTATCAGAACAGATCACTGAAGTGGAGCCTTGACACACACGGATTAGAGGTTACAAAAACTTACATGCGCACATACTGCAAGAGTTTAATAGAGACCAAACTCCTCAAGTCAAACGTGCACAAGATTTCTCCCGGTCATATAACAGACACTGTCTGAATACAACAAAGTTACTAGGAACAGGATTCACTTCAGTGGCGATGACATCTGGTATACTGGCATACTGACCTAATGTCTCCACAGCCTCCAGGTTCTTCACAACACAGTTCTTCCTGGCAAGTCGTTTGGCAGTCAGAGACAAGCATACCTGTTAACAAAGACGTGGTGAGTTACAGACTGACAAATTACTACAGAGCAGTGTTACATTTATCCAGCCTATAGAATATATACATATAAACGTAACATATAAACTTAATTTCAAATACTTCACACAGGATAGGATATTGCAAATCTTGGTGCCATGATCCAAATTGAAGATATAAACCATAAAGACTACACTACCATGAGCAATGATCCAGAGAAATTTGTAACTCACAGTAACTGTGGCAAGCAGCCCCTCTGGCACATAAGCCACCACGATAGCCATGAAAAAGATCATGGCTTCCAGGAAGGCGTATCCGATGAACATGGCAACCACGAAGAAGGTAAACCCGAAAAAGATTGCAAGACCGGCGATGATGTCCACAAAATGCTCAATTTCAATGGCAATTGGTGTCTTCTCGTTGCCGACACCGCTTGCCAAACTGGCGATCCGACCGATGATGGTACGATCCCCTGTGTTAATGATCACACCAGTGGCTACACCTGGGGAGGAGGGGAAAGAGGAGAGGTGATTTATTCTTATGTACACTGGTTGGTCAGTGATTACTGTTATAGTGAATAGCTTATATCTGGGCCAGGTTCAGCCTAAGGATGTGCATGTACTGTATGAACTGTACCTTCCAGACAGGTGGTAGAGAAGAAAGCAATGTTTCTGGTCTCCAGTGGATTCTCGTGAGTACATTCCGGACTCCTGGTTTGTGGTTCAGACTCGCCTGTCAAGGATGAGTTGTCAACCTGGTGCACACACACACACACACACACACGCAGTATATTCACAAACAGTTTATTACATGGCCACATGATAAAATGGGATTGGAAGAGACAGTGTGTGATAATGGACTGGGCTTCATCTGTTCCTCCAATAGTATAAAAAATAAAGGAGGTGTTCATGACATTTTCAAATTGTCCTAACGAGCAGCATATATTTCTTATATGTCCATTTGTTTTGTTCAGGATGTGCAGAACGTGTGTATTTTACCTTGCAGCCCTGACCAGTGATGATGCGAATGTCAGCGGGGACTCTGTCTCCTCCTTTGATTTCCACCAAATCCCCCACCACCAACAGGTTGGCGTTGATCTGGTTTTTCTTGCCATCACGGATCACAAGGGCTTGCTATTTTTGGAGATTTAGAGTAAGATTAGCAAAGATGATGGAAGATTCACACACACAGAAAAGAACCCAAAAAAAAAACAAAGTCAAATGAGATTCTTTTTTAAAAAGCCTTATATCGATAGAGAATGTTAATATTAAATTCCACCAATGCACTTCATTTTTGTTATGTGCAACTTACCTGTGGCACCAGATTCTTGAAGCTAGCAATGATGTTGGTACTCTTGAATTCTTGGTAGTAACCAAAGCACCCAGTTACCACAACAACAGCAATCAGGGTGATGGCCAAGTAAAGCTGAAGTCAGAAGGAAAATGTAACAGTTAAAACAGGTAGCTAGAAATGGCCGATTCAAACTGTGCCCCTCCCTTTCCTCTTTTCATTTTTCTTCTCCATCCTGCTCAAGAAAATCTACATAATCCCTAGATGCACTCTATCGCTGTTTTGTTTTTCACTGCGCACTAAAGGAGAAGCACTCAAGATGGTAATGTGACTCACATCATCAAAACTGGTGAGGTTCCCTCTCCCAAGTTCTATTCCAAAGGCAATGAAGCAGATGACGGCTGCGACCCACATCAGGCACTGCAGCCCTCCAGCCAGCTGCCTCGCAAACTTCACATACTCTGGAGTTCCTTTTGGGGGCTTCAGTTCATTAGGACCATCTCTCTCTAAGATCTGTTCGGCAAAGTTGGAGGTCAGACCCTGTGGATGGAGAGCAGAAAAAAAAAAGATTTATGATTGAGTATTTTTGAAAAAAATGAAAAGACGGACACTAAAGAAAGAAAGCAATTAAAGAATACGTTTATCACCTTGGTTACGCTCGTGTTGTATCTCATTTCCAGCTCTTCAATTGTAATCTCATGGTCGTCCTGTGGGGAGAGACAGAGGGCGTCATTGACTCAGACCATTTTGAAGGACAGATTAGAGGGAATTAAGGTGATTTATTTTATTCCGGGTTAGGTCAGAACTTCACAGTAGCTGGAATTACAGTCTAAGTTTATTCATTTTCCCACATACTAAGAATACATCCTCTCACTACTGTGCAGCCCTGAGCCCTGAGGTAGTATCGCCTGTAAATCACAGGTTTTATTAACAGAGCACAGAACGGATTATCGATCCCTGCATTTAAAGGACTGTTGTACAGTACAGTACGTAACGACACAGCTGTCATCACTGAGGTAACTGTCATTACTCACTATATCCATTTCTTTCTTCATGCCCTCCAGTTTCTCCTTTTTCTTCATCTTCTTCTTCTTCTTCTTGTCCATATCTCCATCCATCTCGAACATATTGTAAGAGTCCTAAAAACAGGCAGAGGTCATAAAAAATGTTTACATGCATATGAACTAATACAGGAAATCTACTTGTGTGTCCAGAATGCTTGACATTTTTGATGATATGGATACCAAAACCAAATCCAATGTATTTTTTTTCATCTATATCTGCTGTATGTTAATCAAAGGACTGCTAACTTAGCATACTACATGTGAATATATGAGAACCCAAACAGCTCATTGATTTGGTTTTCAGTAAATTAAAAAAAATCCTGACATTTCATATATTGAAGTATATTAACTCTACACCATCAAACAAATACATTGAGGAAGAAAAGCAAATTATTGATGTATTTTTGATTTTATGTACCTGTACCAACACCCTTACAAAGTGGGAGTTGGGTAACTGAAGCAGATACAGTACAATAGATGAAAGACGGCAGGATATAAGGACTTAACTGATGACACATCTGTAACAGTAACTCATGAACTGACTGACTTGATTTATTGAATAATTCACTGAAATTCATTGAATGATTGACCTTCAGTGACAGGCTTAAAGTATAGTAGTAACAAAAACTATATCTTAATCATTTAAAATGTGATGTAATTTTGAGAAACTGCAATATAAAGAAAAGACATTTTTGTTGCAAATAATAATTGTTGAACCTTTTTCATTACTACAGTAATTTGTGCAGTACATTACAACTTGCAGACAGGTTTCTTTTTTCTCTATCTGATTTAGTCTTTGTTTTTGTAAGAATATTGAAGAAATTAAAACATTTGCCCACTTTTTATCCATAAATAAAAGACTTGTCTACTTTCTCCCCCAAACAAATAATAAACAGGGGGAAGGGTCATTGTCTAATCTGCCGCTCCTACTGGTCTCTGGTGTCCTACCTTATTACTCATGATTGCTGGTGTGATAGGGGACTGCTCTCCTAAATCAATGGAGGTCCAGACCACTCGATCTTTCTTCTTCCCCGAAATTTTGGCTTTCAGTTAGGATCCAGTCCCAAAGAGGCACCCTGTTTCACCCTCTCTCTCTCTCTCTCTCTCTCTCTCTCTCTCTCTCTCACTCACTCTCACATACACACACAATGGTTAGAAACAGAACACATTTTCTAGAAAAGCCTTTTATACCTGAAACTCCCCTTTTCGTACACACATGCGTACAAACGCCTCTGAACACATACGCACACATATGTTTAAACACGCACTTCAGCACAACGATCTGCGTAAAAAGATACAGGTAGCAACAATGTCACCCCTAGCCACGTCGCGCACAACACACATATACTTAGAAATACATTCATATCACAAGCAATGCGTAGGCTAATGTTTCTTTGGTATCTCTTATCTCTCCACAGCACGTTTCTTTTCCTGATAAACTGATTGGAGGAAGGAGCAGTGAAGGTTAAAACAGACCAATGTCATTCCTACCAGTCTGCCTGACATTGCATTGCATCAATTTACACCAAAAGCTGCACTATGGAACTACGGTCTACAATTGGCCATCAAGTCATTCTGTAGATTGAAATGGGATGACTGCCTTAGTTGAATGAGCATTAACTGAGAAAAAGTGGCTTTACCAATACAGGGGAAATTAGTCAATTTTTACTGCTGCTACAGACTGTATTTGTGAGTTTAAGGTTAAATGCAGTCAAAGGAAAGAAAACAAGAACTCAAACTAGTATGTACAATCCAAAGTCCGACAGCTGTGCCACAAGATCAAGCAGTCAGCAATGCCTTGCAGCACCATGAAGCCAAATGCAAACAGAGAAGACATCTGGTTCTCAAGTTGTCACATTTGCTGCCAATCCCAGCTCATCAGCAGTGCTATAACAGGTAGCCTCAGCCAGAGAGGCAGGTTAATAGTGTCAGCATGTCCACTGAGGCTGTGTTGCCGCCTCCTGAAGGCTAATGGCTGATTACTCTGATGACCACACACACTTCTGCTGTCTGAACCCATACCCTCCTCTTTCTACCACTTCTTCCTCTCACTACCACCACATTTGATTAATACACTCCTCTCTGCTGGTGTGCGCACTTCATTTGTCATGTTGTCTGGTTGTGATGCCCAGCTGGTTTTTCCATAATGACAACTCCCTAAAGAAAAGCTGAAAAAATGATTTTAGAAAGCTGAGTCTTGATATACACAAGAGAAGCATCCTCTCACATCAACAAGCAAAACAGTTGAACCATACTCCATTATTCCATGTTTTGTTGTGTGTGTGTTTTTATGCATCTATATGTAATTAACACTTGCAAGACACACAAGACCTCACCACAAGATACAAAACCATTCAGGTTCTGTTGTAAAGGACTGAGGACCAGTATTTAGAGTAACACAGCCTTCAGCTCTGCACTAACTACAAGGAGGCAGTGGAAGCATAAGAATGAAGACGAAAAGGCAGTCAAGAAAAACAGGAAAGGAAAGAGATATGCAAAACTGTACAATTTTGATCTGATATTTTAACTAAATAAATAACATGACTGTGACTCCTTCATGACTAATTAAGAAGACATATTTAATTTTTTCCAGCATCTTCTGCTCTCCTCTAATCAGCTACCAATTACTGATGCTGAGTACCTGAATTTACTGACTAACTATTTTTTAAACATCACGGATGACAACATTTTAATAGAATCAGTAAACATAAACAATGTATATAGAGTTTAGTCCATTGTTAGTCTATGTATTAAAAGATCTGTAAATTACGGTGGGAGTGACAAAAGGTTCTTATCCTAAATTTTGAGTTTCAGTGTTTTTGGATCAAATATTATGCTTTCAAAGAAACAAAAAAACACAATGTAAATGCTTGCAATTGTTGATTGACACTCAGATGCAGTACTCAGCCTTGCTGTTCCTGGCTGTTGAGGGTGCCAATATTATACATGTCTACATGCTATTATGGACCCCTGACAGATGACCTTTACAACAGTAGATTTTAAGAAAAACACTGTTATAAATGAGGTCACCCAAATTACAGCTACTCCATCATAAAATATACCAGGTAATTAGTAATACTGCCTATTGGCAAAGAAATATCCCACCCCCACACATATAACTTGCTAATTTAAATACTACAGAGTAGAACAAATTAGTCTATAACATGGAAGCACATTTTATTTTTTTAAAAAGCATGATTACAGTTAATTGTACAATAAACAGTTATCCTGTATAGGAGGAGGACTAGTGACTTAAAATGGAGCTAAGGTCACCCTGCCCCTTAACTGTTCCTGCCCAGAACATGTTGCTTGCTGGATAAATAACAGCCAGGTAAGATAACTTGTGTTGTTGAGAGTCAATATTGTACTATACTGCATACTGCAGAGTGACAGTATAATCAAAGTAATGTTATCAGCCTGATTTAATCAGCCCTAATCACACATTATTGGGAGGACAGGTTAAAAGGGAGATTATAAAGGGGATGATGGGGTAATATAAGCCTGAGAGACAGGGATGCAGACAGAGGGACAGAGGGACTAAAATTTCCATCCAAATTACAAAAAAACCTGACTGTGTGCATTAACCGTGGTAACGGATACATAGTTTCTGGAATAGATATGTCGTGGTTTAATATTCTAAGTGTCATATGTAAAATAAATCTCAAGACAATCTGAAAGAAAGACGTTATTGAGTTGCATCATATGAAACACGGGTCCACGTTTATATAATGCAAGTTATACTAAGGTCTTGTTGTAAAATGAGGTTTAAAGGCGAAAAAAATGCTTCCTTACTTTTCTGTTTAGAAGTGTGGATGCATTATTCGGCAGAACTGACTGTGAGAGCCAAGTAATGCATCCCGTCTTATTTCAGCTTAGGTCATTATTCAATGTATGACATTGACCGAGTCGTGCAAAAATATCCCAAAATATGTGCCGATCAAACCATTTGATTCAAAGATCTCCTGAGATAAAGTTATACTGAGGATACAGTACTCGGCAGAGGTGGGGTTTTTTTTTTATTACCCGCTGAAAAAGCTGCATTTCCTCTTGTCAGATCAGGCGTTGCATTTATGAAGTTCGCATTTTATTAATTCGTTCCCGTGGATTCTTACCTACTTTTTTTTTTTTTGCTCCACATGACCTCTGAGAGGCTCCGTGGCACCGAGAGCTGTGGCACTAGGCTGTGCTTGCTTTTCTCACAAAGAAGACGCCCATCGAATAGTTAGCTGCAGCTATCCAGCTAATAAAAGCTCATAAAACAATAAAACACAAACAGAAACCCCTGCAAAAAACGAATTTTGTGTTGGTTCAGTAATTCTTCGGAACAACTCGAACCAATCGCTGCTGCGTCCGCCTGTCACGTGACACCGCCCCGCAACGTCATCTCCCAGCGACGCCCCTGTGACGGATCGGTCCATGTGAACGGCTTCCACCAAAATTACCTTTTTTTAATCGTGACAGGTAAGTCAGGTGTCGGTGTGACGATGGGCTCTGTCCGCGTTGTGCTTTTACGAAACGAAGCCCGGGTCTCATGAGAGGAGATGGGGCCGAAACGACGCCGCTCGGCTGCGTTTCGGACCGTCTCTTCCTTTCTGCGACAAGGTCAGAATTCAACGTTACATGTCAGGAGAGGGATCCGATCCGTGGGCCCCGGTTCCGCCTTTACACCGGGACAGGTGTCGATTCAGTCAAAGTCAAAGTTAATGCAAATAAATCTATAGCTGGTCTCAGCGTTGCTATGTTATTGACGTTGTCTGACTCGGGTGAGTTCCTTCGTTGTGGGTTACACAACAAGTACGTTTACAACCATTACGCTACACAGAGGTCCTTCGCCTGTCACCAGCGGCTAAAGAACGATGGTTTAGGCATTTGGTAGACATGAAGGTGAATATTTGACTGGATATACTGTTTACTAAAATATATTGAGCGAATGAAAAACCCATCAATGACATGTTTCTTTAACTTTATCCACTTTCCTATAGGTTGGATGTGGGATGGTGACGCCGACTGCCCGGATGTGAGAAACCTTTTCTCTCCCCTTTCACCTCTCGCCACTGTCTTGTCCCTCAGAAACAATGGCCAGCCGCCTCTTGGCCAGATATGCCCGTCTGCTTTGCAGGGCCTCCTCTCAGGCTCCAGCCACCGCCGCCGCCACCGCCCGCCTACCTCAGCCTATGGCTTTGCCTGCAGAGGTGCTGAGGGCTCTGGGCTGGCCGAGAGTCACAGAGCGGTTAATGTGTGATGGAAAGACTGTTATCAAGGATGACACTTTTCCGATCATGCCTACGTTCACCCAGCTTGATGAGTTGGTGGAAAGAGCAGTAGTGCCAGAGGACATCCTGCTGGCCTGGGCAGAGCATGGAGGAAATAGTAATCAAGCTGCTAACGCCTTGATGAAGTGGACTCTTTTGGTGCTAAGGACGAAGGGCAAATTTAAGGAACTGATGGTGGATTCAAGGCTACTGGATATGATGGATACCATATCTCAGCAGGTACGAAAGCCAAACACAGAGGCGACCTGGTGCTGTCAATGTGTAAGGTGATTAACATCTTATACCAGCCCTTGTGCTGCCTGTTAAGATTAATTACTCATTTATGTGAATTTTCTTCTTCCAGGTGTCTACAGTGTGGAACGGCAATCTAGTGTCTGCATTACGAGCTCTCTGGATCATGGATGTACCCTCTACTGATTCACTACTCAGTTCTGTCCAGACAGAGATCCTGTGGCGAGTGCGCAGACTAACCTACAAGCAGCTGGGCTACCTGGCAGACTGGGGAGCAGACAGGAAGGGACAGCAGGATGTGGCGATAGTGAATGCTGCATTAAAACAACTAGAACTGCGCTGGATTGAAATTGCTGACACTAAAACTGTCACTGGATTGATAGCCAAAGGAAAACGCATGTCGCCTACCTTGATGGACAGATTAGAGGACAAGGTATCAGTTAGAATCATTCATCTCTTCTGAGCACAGTAAATGTGTGGGAGTTACTGTATATGTAAAATTTGAGCATTTAGTAGAGAACGTAATAATACTCATGCAGTCTGTCTTGAGTGTGCAGGCTAGAATAAATCTAAATTAGTATGTCTGGAGTCGCCTGGCGAACAGTATAAGAAAGCTAAGAAATCTTGCACACAAAAACAAAACATCAAACTACCTTTGAGGAGTGTCTTGTGGAGCATAAATCTGACCTACGAGTGTTCCATTCATTGTTGGTACAATTAGTTTATAATCCTAAACCAAAGTGATAACCTTCTACCTGTATATCTTCAAGGCCTTGGAGCTTGCCGAGGGCTTCTCAGCAGAAGAGATCCGCAAAGTCTGTGTGTCTTTGGCAGCTCAGAGTCGCAGATGTGTCCCACTGCTCAGAGCTCTGTCCTACCATCTTCTTCAGAAGCCGTCGTCAGAGTTCACAACTCCACTTATAATGGACATGTCTTTTGCTTATGGTAATGATATTCAATATCATAAGATGGCTTCTAACATTTTAGGCATACATGCACTAGATTAACATGTGGCAAGTTTCAAGATAGACAAGTGAAGGCTCATAGACAGGGACATCACCCCTGTTTGCACGTGCTTTATGTGGTTAGATTTAACACGGACAATCTGAGTTTTATCTGTCAAAAAAAGTATTTTTTGTTTTAAGCTTAAGTTAAGTTTTTGTCTGTAATATTTTGTTTCCTCAGTGTTAACAAGAAACGTTTTTTTAAGTTTTGTATTCATAAATCTACATATGTACACCATTTTAAAACATTTTTGTTAAACCCGAATAATGGGATATTAAGCAAGGCTATTGGCAAGAAATCTCAAATGTAAGGCTTGACTAGTATAGCAAATTAGAGGCACTTCAAGCACTGTCTGCTCAGTAACGCAGTGTGCAATGCTAACATTATCATCTTTTTCTTTGCGGTTCTGTAGGGAAGTTGAATTTCCATCATTCTCAGGTATTTCAGCGAATGGCTTCAGAGTTGTTGCCCAGAGTCCCTGAACTCAGCTCTATTGACGTCACACGCTGTGCTAAATCATTGGGCTTCCTCAAATGGCTCCACATCCCCCTCTTTGAAGCCTTTGCCGAGGTCAGTCATACACCTAAGACTAACTTTAATTCACCTGATTTTGAAAAGGTAAACTAATACATTTTCTTATTCACTGAGTATCTGTCTTTTTGTACATTTTTCACCAGCACTACACGGCAAAAAGTCAGAAGTACAGTATTCTTCAGCTCTGTAATCTGCTCATGACTTTTGCCAGACTGGGCTTCCAGCCCAGCAAAGGAGAAGAGTTATTTAGCAAGGTACTAATGACATTTAAGACTGTCTGTTGGCTTTGCATGGTTGCTTTCACTTCTTACCTTGAATGTATTCTCTGTGTTGGACTTTTTGTGTACAGGTCCACTCTGTTTTGGAAGAACCTCTTTCTGGCCTGGAGCCCTTCCTGCGGACAGATGTGGTTTGGTCTCTGTGTGTGCTACAGCAGGCCAAACCCCATTACCTGATCCCCCTCACACAACAAAATCACATCTCCAAACTGTCAGGTACGATACATAGCTGTGTAGCTGTCTTGAGACACAAACAATAGAACATGACACTAGATCTGATGTCAAAGGCTGTCAAACTGCTCATTAATCAATATTTCACAGAGCTTGTAGCTTGTGTAATTGCGACCAAGTCACCTTGGTCCCTGAGAACTTTTCATATCCTGTTGAAGTTATTTAAAAAAAGTCAAATGACAGATTCTAATTAAGTAAAAGCCATGAGTAATAATTCAAGATATTGAAAATTTACATTTGCACTCCTGAAATATGTTTAACTACTCTCACAAGACCATAAGGCACATAGTGACATAATATTTTAAATGAGCTTGGTTGAATTAGCAAATACTTTTGTCCTGCAACAGTCATTCTCATTTTATCATATGTTGTCAGGCCCAAGCAGTTGATATTTTGTTTGGGACCATAAACATGATCTGATTTATTCATGCATGCTTTCAAAATACTGTGGTCTCTCTCAGGACTATAGAGCTGTAGGCTTCATTGCCATTCTGGCTCAGTAGATGGCAGTGCAGCGCTGATAGTTTTCTGGTTAGAAAGGCACATTGATCCCACTTTCCCTTAAATGTGAAGCATGGTGTTGATCAGCAAAATATTCTTCTTGCCAGCAAGTTGCCAGCACTTATTCTCTAAATTGTTTGTTCTGCCTACAGAGGGAAACATAGCTCGAGTGGAGAACTATCGGCTTAAGCTCCTCCACATTGCTGCTACTCTCCAGTTAGAGCATCAAGGTTCCTCAGATTCGGATATTCCATCCTCTCTGACTGCTTCATCTGCCAGCATCTCCCCCCTGCAGAGCAGTCTAAGAGAGACATTACAGAGTTTGGTTGGTGGGAGGACAGAGGCCCTTCGCACTGGGGTTGACACTGTGTATGGATGGGCTATTGGTAAGGGGACCAAGTAGCTGTGAACATAGCATCAGCATCGTCTACACAGTCATGCTGTCTGTTCCTTTGATTACTAGAGTTTTACTGGACTTTTACTCTCAGAGCAGTATTTAACACAGTTTTTTACAACTGACATGCCCATTTCTAATCTAATCAGAGGGTGAGCTGGTTGTGGATTGTGACAACAAACCAGTTGACTTGACAATGTTGAAAGCCCCTCATCTACCCAGAGGAGGAGGAGACCAGGATTTACCTATGGGGGCACGGAGGTGAGTCATTGAGAGGGAATCAAGTGGACCAGGGTAGTTAAAGTTTTTTCTCTAACTTAAGTTACTTTGCTTTTTATCCACTCAGCACTGTCTCATTCTTTTTATTCAGGATTGCTTTCTTGGCTTGGGAATTTCCTAATTTTGGTTCAAAGAGTAAAGACCTTCTGGGGCGGTTTGCCATGATGAAGCGACATCTTCAGTTGGCTGGCTTCATCACAGTAGAGGTAAAGAGAGGAAGAAGTTGGGATAACCAAGCTTTGTAATAGTGTTTGTGATGGTGTTTTGTCTACTACAAAGTAAAAGCTTTTTTGTTTTTTTTAAACAGTGCAAATTATTTTCTTGGTATAGAGTGAACTGAGCTGTTTGGTCATGTTGTTTCTTCTGTAATAGTGAGTAATGTTATAGTGAACCAAGGCAGAGGTACAGTACTGCTGCTGCTGTATCTTTCAGGCTAAGGCCATGCAAAAGATAGATCTAATACTATGGTAGAGCTGAGAGTCAGGTGGGTACCGCTGCAGTCTGTGGTATAAATAGAGCTCCAGCCGCAGCTCCTCCTCATCTAGGCCAATCCAAGTGTTTCACTCTCATTTAGGACAATCTCCAGAGCCAATAGTAGCATCACTTCCCTCTCAAATTTGCAGTGTTGTAGGATGTGTCAGCTATATCAGCCTGAGACCTAAAACCAGCATTATGTCCCCTTTTTTAAAATATGCCTGTGAATATGTGATAGTAAAATGAGTTTTACAATTATGTTAACTCCTGAAGGACTCAAAGAGCATTGGTAATTAGGAGGTATTTTTGCTCACTAACCCTGAAGGAAATGCTTTATAAATCCATAATTTTTGTCCTCTTTCAGGTGCCATACTATGAGTGGCTGGAGTTGAAGACAGACTGGCAAAAACTGGCTTATCTGAAGGATAAAATGGGGAAGGCTGTGGCTGAGGACATGGCCAAGTGAAATGGGCAAAGTCTTGTTTAAAATTTGCAGGCTCAGCCAAGTCAGAGCTTTCACAACCAAATGGGACCACAGGGAATACACACATACACCGTCATTTACACTTGGAACGGAGCAGCACTGCAGAAAAGCTCTTTCATATGTCTCTGGGAAAAAAAAAAAGATTTCCAAAATCATATTTTCACTCTGGTTCCCTTGGCAACATGGGGGGCTTTCCCTGTTTCCATGGTGATGATGAGAAGGAGTTTTGGGAGGCAGAGAGAGACGGAACTAAACACAGCATTGAATTGTTCAGTCGCTATGAAATGATATGATCAAGGACAAGTCTGACATGTCAAAACAGAAGCACCTCGGCCATTTGCAGAATTTGGGCCAAATAATGTGCTCGATATCAGCATGTGAATAGATCAGAATAACTTAAGTAACCCTGTGAATGCGTGTGGAGTCATCTTGTAATGGAATAAATAGTTTGAATGCTGTTTTTGGGTCTTATTTTTGTTTTTTGTTTTTAATTCTCATGAGATTGACCGTACGCCTTGTAGGATTCAGATTCAGGATGTGTGATAACAGTACACATTTCCTCAGGGGGTGTACAGTGTGCATTGGATCGTATTCGGTGTGGTATTCAGACCCAGGATGCTTCATTTCACATCTGACGGCTAGGTTGTGCACTTTGCTGGCATAGTGATGGGTGTAAAGTGCATCAGTATTTTTAGCAAGTCTTTATTGGATCAGCAAAGAGCAACAACTTGTTTTTTATTTTGTTCATCAAGAGCTTAAGTAACTTATACTTTGGTCAGCCCAACTTTGGTTAGCAATATGAAATCAGAGGCTTTAAAATCAGTAAATATAGCAAGATTGTGTGGAAAAATTTGTACGTAAATGTTTCATTTTTTCTAATACTCCCTTAAACTTGGATGCATATTTATATTCATGCTTTATCTGTCTTTAATGTGCATGTTTTTTTTTAAAGAACAAAAGCATTACCATGAAGAGACTGTGAGATTCTCAGATGAACCCTTTGCTGATCTGAAACTGCTTACGCAACATCATGGGCAGCAACCTCACTCTGACATCAGAGGCAAAAAGAAAAAGACTGACTAATGCAAGTCAGGCCAGAGGAGAGAACGAGTTAAACTGAGCAGGAGCCGAAGGACAACAAATAGACAGATGGCAAATGAGGTAACATGAGACAACAAAAAAAAAAAAACTAAATTAATTGTTACTCTGATAAATCCTCACATGATCCAGAGTCATAGTGCTTGCCTTATTCTTCCTGATATTCAGGGATTAATGGATCACTTGATGGACTATTAGGAAAGAGCCCAGCTAGCACTTCTAACATTGAACTCCCTGGTCACAGTTTCCCCTTTCCGAATGTTTAACAGTGTGCAGGTGCATTGTGTGTTCACACAAGGCTAAGTAACAAAGGATATGGAAATATTTCACATTATAAAGCTCAAGATAATCAATGAAACTGTGAAGATGTATTGTTCCCCATTACATCAAATGAAAAATATTTTAAGATGAAAAAATTTGCCATTATGTATTGATGAAATATATTCATCTTGTTTCTACTCAGCGTCTTACTGATAACCACGAACTAACAAAACCTTTTTCGTTTTTATAAACTGGGATCTTAGAAGCAATATTTGTTGATGTCAACTGGATTACATAGGCTATTAGACATTATCCAGTAAAGTGACGATCACTTCTGCTGAGCTGGCACTCTAAAATGGGGAGTTTTGGGTTGTCATGGAAACTACCATTGCTGATCATTTGGTTCAGTGCTGCCACCCCTTCGTCTCTTTCTATTTCCATCTAGTTTTCCCTTCACCACATCTCTAAAAGCGGTGAAAAACAGGAGAACGAGCAAGAGTGCTGGTGAGGTGGCTAACATAGAGAGCAGAAACATGCTCTAGCTGCCCTGGAAATGTCTCCCTGTTGATTCCTCAGGGTGCAATCAGAGCATGAGGCAGGAGGTATAATTAGCAGAATACTTTTGGGTTTTGCCTTTGCCCTTTTTATCTTTGTCGTAAGTTTCCCTTTCTTCTTTTTGGATTCATTTTTGTTGAATCAGTATCCTCTTCTTGGTTTCTCCATCTTTCTCTTGTTTTTGCAGTACCTGTGCTTTCCTTCAATTTTGAGGGCAGCACTGAGAGAGCAGTGGAAATCTGCTGACATCATTTCCCAAGATCCTGTCATTGCTTGGCCGGGAGAGAAGGAGGTGGGGCAGAGGAAAGGGGGAAAGATACAGGGAGGAGGAGGGAGGGAAGCAGGACTTGGGCATCAAGAGAGGATACTGCAGCTCCCTTTCAGATTATACACCCTCACTCACTCACACACACACACACACACACACATACACACACACACATACATAGACACACATATTCAGATGAACCGGATCATGAGGCTCTAAAACACACGCCCACTACAGCAGCATCACTGTGCTGCACCACAGAGAGAGACCAGCCTACACTCCCATCTCTCACTCTTCCTCTTTCTCTCTCTCTCTCTGTCTCATTCTGCCTCATACACAAACACACACACATAGACAGACACGTGCTGCAGGGAAGATCTGAGTGTTGGGTCGCTGAGCATTCAGATCCCACCCCCCCATCCCTTCCCCTTCTTCTGCTTTCTCCCTCTCAATCTCTCTCTCTCTCTCTCTCTCACTCCCTCTCCCTGTTCACCTTGTCTGTTCCGGCTGTATGGTTTATTGTTGCGTCAGAGCCAAGGAGAGCCATCGAGAAGCATGCCGGGGGAGAGCACTCACAGATCTGTCCCTGCCAACAAGCATCAGGAGCATGGAGCTGAGGAGACAGGGCTCCCTGGACCAGGTAGGACCTCTAAGGTTGGGGCTTGAGAAGGGAGAATGGGGTAATTAAACAGAACGATATGATCAAAGACAGAAACAGAGGCATAATTGGGAAGAGAATAAAGATAGTGTAGAGTGTTTGGGGGCAGGAAGAAAGAAAGGGGAGAGTTAGCAGGATAGAAAGCATGGCACATATACAGTGACTTCTGGGCCAGTGAGGCTGTGAGAGACTGTTAGATTCACACAATCTGCTTTACACTGCCTCGTGAAGAACAGTTTAATCCTCCTTTCTATATGTCTGTTGACATGTGCAATGAGTAAGCTGTGATTCAGCTGCATGTTGTTTCCCCCCAAGCTCCCAACTATTAGCACCCTCCCCAAAGCCTCCACCCTAAAGCTGTCAACTCCACTCCCCACCACTAGCTCTCCTCAATACTAAATCCCTATTAACAAATAAACTTGCATCTAAATGGAGTATTGACTTCCAAAACCTTTGTGCACCTGCCCAGCCCCTATTGTCATCAGAAACCGAGCCCTGTCTTCCCCCACCCAAACCCTGGCCTTCTCACCCCTATCCCTCCTCCTGCTGCCCTGTCTTTAGCCTAAGGGCCGCACCATCCGCATCCACATCCCCATCCATCCATTAGTTTTGCAAGCTGTAAGGACAGCGTAGAGTTGCTCCTCCCTTCCCCCAGCCTAAGCAGGAACATGACACAGCAGCATGGCAGAGCACTCTGTAGAAACACACAAACACAACTGCACAAGAGCGAGAGCTTCTGTCTTTTTATATTTCCAACTGTCTTAAAATATTGTAAGATATTGCTCATGTTGCTGCTATTTATCTAATGTTGTGAAATCATTTCAGAAGTAGGTTAATTAAGCGTATATGATGAGAGGGAGAGAGTAAAGGGAGTAGGTGAGGTTGGGTCAGTGCAGAAGAGAGATCGGGAGGGTCAAGATTTTATTAACTTCCCCTTAATTAGTCAGGCAATAATGGTCAGGGCGGAACTGTCCTCAACAGACCGAAGTCTTTTGAATACTGCATTGCTGACAATTATTGCAATATATAGCTTTCACGAGTACAAGGTATAGAGCTGTAAACACCTGACAGTGATTATTGATAAACCTGTTAGTAAGAAAACTCCCTGCCTTCTCTCTGCTACAAGTAGTTAACAGTGTTATAGTAATTTTAGATATATCACTTCTTTAACTTCATCACAGCACTGATCTGTTCTTAGGCTTGAAATTATTTTAAGCTTTCCTGGCCTAAATCTTGGCAGAGGAGGGAGGAGAGAGAAATGTCAGATGCTCTGGTTACAACTTGTATTCTGGCACATCGTTGACGAAAAAGGAGAGGTTACAGGAGTTATTATGACTAAT